>CM076571.1:538857961-539131847 GCA_034641835.2 Pinus albicaulis | reverse complement strand
TTGATCTCTCATAATATTGTATATATATATATATATATATATATATATATATATATATATATATATATATATATAGTCATAGTATTACAAAATATAGAAAATCTAGACCCATCTGTCCTACAAAATTAGGATGCCCGATCATGTTCAGTATCAAAAAAATATTCAGTCATCAGGTAAAATCTATATATCTAATCATGTGGTCCCTGCCCAAAATTCGTGTTCATATAGAACATGATGGCAGTAGCTACATGGCGGAATAACCACACCAGGTAAGCCATTGTGACTACCGTCTGCAGATGGCCTCTGGCGGTCCTCTGGGACATATGACCTTGTGAGTCAAAATCTGCAAGTTCCTATGGACGGCATGGAGTGTTCTACCAAGGTCTTCTGCATCCGCCTCACATCTACGGCGCTTATGCCTTAGGTATCCCTCTGGCCTAACTGGTCCCATATCTGCATCATGATAATCATAATTTTGTAAGCCATTTAAGTCCAATAAAAAAAAAAATTCATTATCATATCTTGAAAAATTAAAAATTAAAATCACATAATAAAAAAAATCACAAAATTGCAGTCTCACCAATTGCACCCCATGTTGCACCGGGTGGAAGGACTAGATCTGGATCACCACGAAAGTCCATCCCAGCATAGGGATAATATTCCACGGCTATAACTTGTTCCTCCCACCATTGGAATAACTCGTCATCCCAAGTGGTTTGGGGAACTTCACTTCCCCTAATCTCTTCATTAGATCAGCCGACCAGGCTATTCTTGGATCCTTGGGGCTACTGATGGTTGAGATGACTTTGGGCCGAAGCCCTAGAATCTTCTCAAAGAAGAATGCCAGAAAAATTGTTCCATACCCAAAATGTTTAGTTTTTGCCTTCCGAATTGAATTCAACTATTTTTTCATGTTTCTCAGTAATGTTGTGCACCAATCAAAGAGATAAATCAGACATTCTATTATAATGGTCATTTGTGTCCTCGAATCCTGACGTAGGGAAGTAGATCATGCAACTCTGCCAATGGTAAAGAGGAGGATCTTCATATATAGCTCCTTCAGATCTTTGATTGGAATCTGTGTTCCTACTTTTTGAGAATCCTCCACGCAGTAGACCTGGACGTAATCTTCCACGGTAAGCCCTCCCAAAGGCTTTCCATGCAAATCTACTGGGTCTCCTCTCCGAGAGAGTCCAGTTATGAAATATATGTCTTCCACTTATATGTGTAGTGGCATCTGATCTATAATGAAGCAGTATTCTTCCGGCTCCCAGTAATCTACCAACATTTGAAGCAACCAGACATTAATTTTCATGTTTGGAATTTTGAAAAACTTGAGAAATCCACAATTTCGAAGGATATCGAGCGAATTTTGATCTTCCATCACTTCATTTTCAATGGTACTATGTTCACGCTCCCTCCAACTAATAGACATACTGAGAAAAATCATTAAATCCCTTATTAGGTTCATTTTTTTAATTATTGGTCTACGCATACGCAGCTTCACTTATACACGGTTGCATATGATACACAGGTTCTTCCACATGGACCCGCGTATGCACAGAGGGTTTCATCAAAACATATCTTTCCTACGGTCAAATTTCTAAATTTTTACCTTAAAATGGAATGAAATTGATGACAAGAATGAATTTAGAGCTTACCTAACTAATTTGACACAGTTTGATGGTTGATTGCTCCAGTTTTGAGAAAAGGAATTTTTGCTCCAAAAGCTCCTTCTCCACTTCTACAATGTGAAAATGACCCAAATATGAGGTAAATGGTGTATTTATGCCCAGAATTTGAAAAATTTTAGCAAAATTTCTTTATGCTTATTTTTTGAATCTGTCTAAGGTTGTTTAACCGTTTTTCTTTTAAGTGTTGGGCAAGGTATTTTTCAGGTACAATTTATTGAAGTCGATATTTTTCTAGTTTTACTTCGGATCCATGACCGCTGACTTATCATGGCAGGTATATGATTTCAAATTGGCATATAGGTTAGGGATTCCACTTTCCGTTGCATTTTGCATACTAGCCTCCATTCTGATCACTTGCCATATGGTCAATCCCATCATGTCATGAGTACTTAACCTATTTCACTTGCTGATTTTTTAATCATGACTTGGTGGTAGAGCCTTCCTTTACATGGGCTTCCTAGTTAGTTCCTCTCTAGCATTTTTCGCCCATGCTGCAATTTATGTAGGCTCAGGAGTCCTCTTTAGTCCTGCCATGACTTATTTGTTGAAGCTTCATTCTTCTTCTTCTTCGCTATCATTTTTTCTGGCCATTACCTTAGAGGCCCCCTTATGTTGTCAAGTTGTATTACTGCATTGCATATTGACTACTTGTTTATCTTGGCCTTTAGCCGGCTTCATTTGGACTCAATGTTTAAGCCATATTTTGAACATGTCTCTCTGTACAAGTTAACCATGAAATCACTTAGCTGCTGCAAATTGACACCTTTTTACCCATGGATGGAACATTCCTTTGAGTATCACTTACTATTTTCTGCCACCTTGCATTCAACATAGGATTGTTCCTATCCCAGGAACTAGTGCATCTGTTTCATATACTCGTTCTACCCATTGTATTATAGCATTCTTTTATTATTTTTCAGGCTTTGAATATGAAAAAGACAAAAATATATATATTTGAAAAAGAGCGGGAACAGGATATTACTTCCATATTTGATGGTGGGTACAGTGTCAGTTTTGTCGCCCTTGAACAAAGCACAAAAAAGCTATGTCTTTCCTTCATTTGGGGTGGTTTTAGTTTTTTACTTAGGAGAAGCCATAACCTTGTTTCATGAGTCAGTTCTCCCCCGGTTGGTTATCTCTTCCAATCATATGGAAGGTTTGTTTATGCCTCCTGCATGACAAACTTATACAAAGTTATCGTTTGCTGCCATAGTCAACATGAGTCGTGCTTTTTTTCAAGGGAAGTTAACCTGAGTCGGCCTTTCTGCGATGTCTCTTAACTCATTTTTCAGTTAGCCTTCCCGGTCTTGTCACTATCTTGTTCTATCACATCAGATGTTTGGTCCTTTGCTCGTGCTGGTTTGAGAAGGTCTCATTGACTTCTTAGCAAGTGGAGTTTATCTATGACTCAGCATAATTTTCTCTGAGGCTTCTAGAGAGGCCCATACATTTCTATTTATCATTGATAGGCAGCCTTGTGCTCAACATTTGATCATCATCATGAGTCTTTTAGTGAGTGGTTTCCCTTGTGTTCAGACATCAGCTCACATTATCACACGAGTTGATGGGTACCCTTGATTTTCCATTTGACCTATGATTGGATATCTACTTCTCTTGTCATCTTTCATTATTGGTTGGTTCATAGGGTTCTGCATAGCGCGTTAGCTTCATCTTGTGCATGCATGCACTTGGGTTGGTTACTTCTCCACTTAAATCGTTCCTTCCAAATCTTATCAGTTACCAGTGTTATTTTTTCCTTTACTAACTTTTATTACATGAACTTTTTCCAGGTTTGTTACAGACGAAATGTCTATCATGGTTAGGATTTGTTAGGTCCATTCCTTGATCAAGTTTTGTGTTAGAGGATTTTTCTTGGTGTTATTTATTTTCATGGAAAGTATCATCATGTTCTGAGCAATGGTATGGAGACTAGCCCTAAAAAAGTGGCTTAAATCTCGTAGTCTCTGGCATAGAACGAGTTGAAAAAAGACTATATTCTCTCCCTTGTAGGAATTGTGGGAGTAATTAGAGGGTTTTAGTCGCATGGAGGTCTTGTCATGGGAGCGACTCAGGGTTTCATTCATTGAAAGGCTAGGTTAATTGAGGGGTTGGGCACCTGGGGTGGTGGATTAGGCGCTCCTGGGGGTCCTGTAGCACTTGAGGGAGGTCTATAAAGTGTTGATTCTTCAGTTCCACTTCCTTAACTACATTTAGGGAGTTGAATCACATCATTGTAGGTTTTAACCATGTACATATATTTTCTACAAAATAATTCTTAAAATAGAAAATAAATAATAGCAAGAGCATAAAACATAAAACATATATACATACAGATTTTCCCCTGGATCCCAAAACTAGGACTACCATCTTGATTTTTCATTATAGTCCTTTCAATGTTACAACACATATATATACATGTCGAAGCATTCATAAACCCAAATCTATTAACCCTGGATTAGAAGATAACCCTAGTTCCCTTTATCAGATCTAAAAAATACCATGGATAGAAAACCATCATGCCAAAAATCATGTGCAAAACCCATGAACAAAACCATAGGCAGGTCCTCCCACCTAATATAGAGTCTAATTTTTTTTTCCCAAGGTGTCATGGAAAGAATATAACACACACCCAACATTATTCCACTTGTTGTTTTCTTTCCACAGGGGACCACAAGAGAGCTTATTCATTGGTCCAGCCCTCCAATTCCCATTATTTCTCTACACCAAGAGAACTTCTAAGTGCTCACAGACTTCGTCAATACATCTACAACATTCATCAAAATGTCCACTTTTACTAGTAACATATTTTTGTCCTCAACCATATCTATCACAAAGTGATATTGAAAATCAATGTGCTTTGTATTTGAATGATAATCAGGGTTCTTAGCCAAGAAAATTTCACTTTGGCTATCACATTTTATCCTTATAGCTCGCTGCACCAACCCCATACCTGAACACAATCTATGCAATCAAACTGCTTCCTTTCTTGCATGAGTGGTAGCCATGTATTCTACCTTTGTAGTTGAAAGAGACACTATAAAATGTCTTTTTCTCATATAACTGACCGCACCTTCAAATAGGCTAAACACATACCCACTTGTAGATCTTCTTTGATCTAGATCTCCAGCCCAGTCTGCATCAACAAAGCTGTTGGACACCTAATCCTCAATGGGTAGGTGTGAAAGTCAAATGGACAAAAGGAGTCCACGTGACCTTGGAATGCAGAATCCAAGAGTCACATCAATGTAATATAAATGTACATCTATGAGTAATAGAAATGTAATCTCATGCCTATCTTTCCTAGTTGTGTGTTTACCATGCATGTGTTTAACGTGGTATCAGAGGAGGCGTACTCCTGCCCTACCCAATTTTGAGCCACTTATTGTGGCCTTTATTTCCTGACATTTCGTCTGCATGTTTCATTGTTGTGTTATCTAAGAAGTTGTCCACACTACCCTGAATTCTGACATAGAAACGATCCTCCCCTTAACGTTGTCTAAGCTGTTGTCCAAGATACACTGCATTCACTGCCTTGGATATATACATTATTGAATGTTTCTCTGTGTAAATGACAAACCCATTTCTTTGATTGAGTGTTTCTCTGTATTTTTAAGTCTTCAAGTCTGACAGCCTGCCAGATAGTCTGCTACACACTTCCACCAACCTGCGTTTTCCTTGGCAGCACCCTTCTTGCAGTCGCATCTCCACATGCATATCCACAGCATAACTTCCACCCCCCGTGGCCTCAATCTCAATTATTGTTATCTATTTGTTGTGTCTTTGGCTTTGAAGGATTGGATTCGAATAAAATCCCATTGTAGCCTCCATACGCAATGACCACCATTGCGCAGCCTCCACTTCTCGGCTCCTGCAATCAACGTCCATATGCACGCAGTCCTTCCTCCTCTTGAATCCTCCATCGCCTATCGGCTCCCACTTCCTACCGGATCTCATTTCCTCTCAGCTCCCCTTGGCACTCTGGTATCCCTCCATACTTCATTCATGCTTAAGGATTGTGAATTGATAGTGTTACTTGACTCTGTCTATGATTGTGGCAAGATATTCAATGTGTCAAACTATGCATATTTTGGAGGTGGCTTTCCTATCTAATAATTCCCAAGTCCAGATCTAGTGAATGGCCCCTTTTGTATGATCTCTGAATCTTCTTTCATATCCCCATTTATTAACCTCTCGAGAGCACTTCCCGTGGAATTGTCAAAAGATGACAACAAATTCTTGGGGGCATGTTGACTGTTTCTTCAGTTTCAAATGTAGAAAGGCATTAGGAGAATTTTGAGGTATAAAATGGGCCTTCTAAGGAAATTATAAAATAATAGTGGAAATAATAAAATAAGATTAGATTACATCATCAAATTTTAGAGGGAAAAAAGAAAAAACTACTTTTTCAACTCGTATTTTCAACTTATCTCCCAAATTTTTTACTCAAATTTCGAGCGGGAGTACTCGTTGGATGCAAAATTTAATTCCTAATACAAGGAGTACCCATGTTGCATACTTTCGATGGACCCTTCTATGCAAAAAATGAGAAATACATGAAAAAACATGATTATGTTTTTTCATGTGTTTCTCATTTTTTATGTAGCAGGGTCCATCGAAAGTATGCAACATGGGTACTCCTTGGATGAGGAATTAAATTTTGCATCCAATGAGTACTCTCGCTCGAAATTTGAGTAAAAACTTTGGGAGATAAATTGAAATTATGAGTTGAAAAAGAAGTTTTATTATTTTATTATTTTTTAATCTTTTTACCTTTTTGCTTAAAAAATGGTGAATCATCCCCCATGGTTGACATCATCATCTTGAATCCTATTGGTTCTTATAAAGTTTATTTTTGTTGTGCATTTTTCTTAGGAGGCCCATTTTAGACCTCAAAATTCCCCTAATGGATTCCTTTTCCTTGAAATGGATTTAGTTGGAGATCATCGGCACAATGTCCCATAATATGATGATTGTGAGTGTGCATAGCATTCCACAAGTTTCTATCCAACTGAGCATCCTTTTGGGACTAATACAATTCATTAATAACAGTCTCAGGAAGCATTCTGTCGGAGAGATGAAAGAGATGGATTGTGAGCAAATCCTCCCAATCGCCTTCTTGGCACATCAAATCCTTGGCCAATTCCATTGATTCCCTTAGCCATCAGCTCCTCACATTCAAAGGTCTCATTGTATTGAGAGTTCTCACGGGAAATTTCTCCGTCATTTCCATTTTCCGGAAAATGCTAAGGTGGAGGAGGTGAAGGCAGCAATAGAAAATTGTGTGTGCAGTGTGACAGTCCCCAAATGACCTCATCCTAAACCAGAGGTTGAAGCCATTGAAATCTCTGGTTAACTGAAAGAATATGCCTTCTTGATCCATAATCGATCTTTAACATTTGTCTAGATTTAAGACTTACGATGTAAATTCCCAGTATAGAAGAGTATTTCCCGCTTTTACCTTCCTTGAGAACCTACAAGCTTAGTTGAAGATTTTTTAATACAACCAAATTGTTTTTACAAAGACTTACAATTCAGTTTTGTTGGATTTATACGAAGTGTAGATGACTGAGGCACATTTAATAGGCTATGAAGAATAACATGTTCTAGCTGGGATCAATTCATGATTCAAGAAATGTTTATGTCTGCATTATATATTCAACGATAGTTTGATAGAGAGCTGGTATTCTTCATTTTCATTGAAATCTTTGAAAGATGGGGTTTGTGAATTAGGATTATTGAGAATATTCATCATAGTTGTGATCAGAAAATGGTCAAATTTCATGAAGTATTGGATTTATTAAATACTTTGATACTACTCTCTGCTGAAGACATAGTTAAAGTCAACAAAGACACTCTCACATATATTCAAACCTCTCTACAAAATGCACAAGAACAGATTGAGTTTTTGCAGTTTGAATCTCAACTACAAAAAGAAGAATTACAACAATGGAGTCATCATTCCGAACCTATTTATGTTCAAAACATTGAAAGAGACTCCCACAAGCAGCAAATAAATAATATTGTGGCTGATTCACATTTAGTGCCTAGTTTAAGAGTAGATTTGCATGCAGGTGTCGAAATTCAACATGCACTTCCCAAGCCCATCATCAGACCTTGGGAAGAGCTTGTCCATAAGAAGCACAAAAAAGGTCTTGGATATGACAAGGATGTGTCCTTTCATATTATGGACTACTCCAAGCCCATCATATTTTAGAGTGCCAGATTTCTTTATGATAGTTCACCTTCAGCTATTCCAGATCCTGCTTCTCTTCCACAACAACAACAACATATTGTAAAATTCCAACACTGTGATTGAGATGGCCATATGAAATATCATTGTTTCGATCTTCACCTATACAAGAACTGTGGTCGACACCCCCATTCTTCACATAGATGCTTCAAAAATAAGCCTCATGCAAGAAAAAACATTCATCTTGGATGGATCACTTCGTGGAAATGGGCATTAACAACCAAGAAGATGTTTAAGTTGTATGTCAAAACTTGTTCTAGAATATTGAACAATCTGGCAGTTGAGTTTTCGCCATCATCTCACCTTATACCTGATAGGGGGGAAAATGGTGGTCATCTACAAGCTTCGAAGCCACATCAAGCGAGCCTGAGCCACAACCTCTCATTCTAGATTCAGAGTTGTAGCCATAGACACAATAGTTCAAGCGAGCCTGAGCCACAACTTGTCATTCCATATTCAGAGTTGTAGCCATAGACAGAGATTCCCATGAGCATGCCTTTAGTTTATGGAAAACCTTAAACCATCTATGTGAGGTTGATATTATTCCTCTTCAAAGAATTCAGGACACTTCCTCTAGCAGAAGGCTTCAGTTTCTTGCCAGTTTTGGAAGAGTTCTAGGAAATGCATCAAGCATTCCAGAGTTGGTGGTCATCCTTAAACCATCGCAGGTCGTAGACCTCCCTTATTCTAGGTTGAAGGTCTCCCTCTTCAAAATATGAGGGACACTTCCTCTAGCAGAAGACCTCAACTTCTTGCCAGATTTGGAAGAGTTCCAGGAACCGCACTAAGCATTCCAGTGTTGGTGGTCATCCTTAAACCACCTCTTTAGGCCAACATTTCAGAGAGTTCATTCAACCTAAGTGTTGCAATGCATACTTTGCAGATTTTTATTACAACTCTCTTCTTGGACTCACACACACCCCTTCAGATTAAGGGGGGAATGTTGGAGACCTAATCGTCAATGGGTAGGTGTGGAAGCTGAATGGACAAAAGGAGTCTAGGTGACCTTGGAATGCGGAATCCAAGAGTCACATCAATGTAATATAAATTTACATCTATGAGTAATATAAATGCAATCTGATGCCTATCTTTCCTACTTGTGTGTTTACCATGCGTGTGTTTAACAAAAGAAACATATGTCCAAAACTATGTCCAATCCTAGTCTTCCTTGGTAGTACAGACCATAATCATTAGTGCCATGCAAATTTCTGAAAACTTGCTTCACTATTGTCTAATTCTCCTTCCCTTGTTTTGACATAAACCTGCTCAATACTCCCATTTCATGCGCAATGTCTGGTCTAGTACAAACCATTGCGTACATTAGGCTACCTTCTGCACTTGCATATGGAACACGAGACATGTCCTCTTCCTCTTCTTGTGTATTGTGACAGTATGTAACAGATAATTTTACACTTACAGGAATAGGAACCTTCATCGATTTACTATCCTTCATATTAAACCTCTGCAATATTTTTTTGAAATACTTCTTTTGGTTTTATCAGTGCTTCATCTTTTCCTGATCTCGTTTAATTTCTGTGCCCAAAATATAGTTTGCAGCACCAAGATCCTTCATGTCGAATTTTGAGGAAATTTGGGTCTTCAAATCTTGAATACTTTCTTTTTCATTTACAACCAACAACATATCATACACATACAAGACCAAATAAATAACACGGTCACCAATTAATTTAAAATACACACGGTGATCTGCTTTTCTTATGTGAGGCAAAGTCCCCATATATATGTATCAAATTTCTGATACCACATCCTTGGAGACTGTTTTAACCCATATAGAGACATTTTTAACCTGCATGCCAGTTCCTTTTTATCCTTCACCGCAAAGCCTTCAGATTTCTTCACATAGGTCTCTTCTTGCAGATCCTTGTGAAGAAACTTTGTCTTCATATCCATCTATTCTAACTCAAAATCAAATGCAACAACAATAGATAAAAGTAATCTAATAGAATCTACTTTCACAAAATGAGAAAAAATATCACCAAAATCAATTCTCGGCACCTGGGAATAACCTTTTGGTACCAATTGAGCTTTGTATCTATCCACCTTGCCTTCTTCATTCATCGTCTTCTTGAACAACCATTTTCTTCCAATTGGTTTCCTTCCATTCGACAACTCCATCAGATCCCAAGCCTCATTTTTTGTGCAAGGATGCCATTTCATAATTCATGGCCTCCTACCATATTTTTCCATCCTTTGAATCTACTGCCTCCCTGAAATTTATGGAATCATCATTAGTAATAGATAAAACAAAACTTGAACAAAACGAAGTTGGACTATACCTTTCTAGTTGCCTTCTTTCTCAAATTGACCTTCTTAATGCTGGAGTTTGTGGCTCTTCCTCTTCTAATTCATGTTCTACTGTTGAGTCTGATTCTTCATCCTTGAGCTCAAACTGTATCTTCGTAGGTTCCTTTGGTATGACTTCATGTTTAATAACAATTTTCACCTCTCTAAAAACCACATCTCGGTTGCACACAACCTTCCTTGTTTCTGTGTTCCAAATATTATAACCTTTTAAACCATCCTTATACCCAATAAAGATTCACCTTTCATATTTACAATCCAAATTAGTTCTTTTCTCCTTCAGAATATGTATATATGCATCACATCCAAATACCCTCAAATTTAAAAGAGAGGATTTATTACCAGTCCATACCTCATGTAGAGTCGTATCCTCCAACACTGGTGAAGGTGATATGTTAAATAGGTAACATGAAGTCTCCACTGCCTCTGCCCAGAATTCTTGTCCTAACTCGACATCACTGAGCATGCTTCTTTCTTTTTCCATCAATGTCATGTTCATTCTTTCTGAAACTCCATTTCGCTGAGGTGTGTATGGAGTAGTATTCTATTGTCCTATACCACACTTCTTACATAACTCTTCAAATTCCTTCTTGCAGAACTCTCCACCCTTATCTGTCCTCAACACATTTATCTTCTTCTCTCTCTGGTTCTCCACTAGAGCCTTAAATTATTTAAACTTGTCAAAGACTTAAAATTTCTTCCTAAGGAAATATATCCATGTATTCCTCGAGAAGTCATATATAAGTGAAACATAGTACACAGACTTACCTAGTGATGGAATTGACGCAGGTCCAAACAAATGACTGTGCACAAGCTCTAAGGTCTTGTTTGCCCTCTTAGCACTAGAAGGGAGACTCACTTGATTACGCTTCCCATATACACAATGTTCACAAAAATCTAAATCGAGAGAGAAATTAGACATACCTTCTCCCATACCATTACCATGAAGTATTCAAAGGCCCTTTTCTCCAATATTTCCAAGCCTTTGAAGCCACATCATGGTATTTTCTCCAGAGACAAAAAGGTTTTCAGGTCCACTTTCAGGAACCATAGAATTGTTGCACCCATCAATAACAATACTACCTAGAAGCTTGTACAAAGTTCCAATTTTAACTCCCCGCATCAATACCAGTACGCCCGAACCATCTTGCAGGTATCCTTCTCGAACACTATTTTTACACCCGCATCATCCATCTTGCTAACATAAATTAGATTTATGGCCAATGCAGGAGTATGCAAAGCACTAGGAAGTGTTCTAATCCTTGCATCTTGCAACCTTGGCTTGAATTTTCCACATCCGATGAATATGGCCTTCCTTTCATCCCCAAGGAAGACATCACCACCGCCATATTTCTCATACTCGTAGAACCACTCCCTATGGGGAGTGAAGTGAAACGATGTACCTGAGACAATCAACCATGCCTCATGATCTACATGTGTACTTGAAGAAGAATTCAAGTAAACATGCCCACATTCATCTGAGGTGGTTTTATCCTCTGTAGAAGAAGCATCATCAGATCCCTTTCCTTTCTCAATAGCTTTAGATCTTTAATCCTTTTTGAAGTTCCCTTCCTTTTCACATTTCCATCACACCTTTACAGGCTTTCCTAGAGATTTAGATATCCCTCTAGATTTAGATCTCCCACTTGAGGACTTATTTTTGTTTATGTTCTAGGATAATCCTCGTACAAACAAGGCATCTCCATTCCGACCCTCCATGTTTTTCTATTTTATCTCCTCCGATAGCAACGATGAGACTATTTCATCAAAATTCAAGGTAGTTGTATTACTACCTATTGCAACAACGAGACTGTCCCACAAATATGGTAGAAAACACAACAAATTGATGCACTTATCTTCATATGAGATTTTAATATAAAAAAATAACAACTGACTTACCACAGTATTGAAGGCATAAAGATGCTCTGTCAATGAGTTTCCACCCTTCATCCTCTTGTTATACAAATTTTTCCGTAGGAACAACTTATTCACTAGAGACTTAGATTGGTACAAATTCCATAAATTTTCCCACAAATCCTTTACCGTATCTTCCCTAGCTACATTCAACAATACCGAATATGAGATACACAACCATATTGTTCTCTTTGCTTTCCAATCCAACTTCACCCGTTCTTCATCTCACATTATCGTTGGTTTAGTACCTATATCTACCACGATCTACTGATCTTTATCCACCAGTAGATCCTCCATATTGAGCTTCCACAGTTCAAAACTCTGACCATTAAATTTTTGGATCTCTATCTTTCCATTGCTCACTTTTTGGGTGAAAATGTGAAGTTGGGTTACACTTTTTTCCCTTTTTTGAGAAAAAAATATCATTTTTTTTGTTCTTCAAATTTCTGCAAGCCAAAACAATTTTTATGTTTAGAATTTCATTTTACAATAAAGATAAAACTTGTCAGAAATTTTATTAGCTTTTTATTACTTATTTTTTTGAATTTTTTTATTCACATTTGATATGTCAACTTAACATTTCTTTCACTGTGTGTTCTTTAACAATCAAAGGATTCATAAAAAGTCATGTTCAAACGCGTTGATGTATTCTTTAAAAACTTTGTGTTTTTTAGAAAAAAAATGTATTACATCAATCTAAACAGAGTCTACTTCGGTTTCATTATATTTACGAAACCAACTGATGCATATCATAATTAATAGAATTTTTTGAACAGATCCAATATGAAAAAACTGCATATTTTGAATATGTTTGGCTCACACAAAATTTCTCAACATAATAGTTATAAACTAAATATCTAAAAACTATCCCTTAGAGACGATGGACCAATGTAATGCACCATAATTTTTTCAATTTTTTTTACAATGTATTTTGGAAGATACAAAATTTTGATTTCACTAAATCATAATGACCTTCCGAAATTGTTTGCACCCATTTTATTACAAAATTAACTAAAATTAGTAAATATTTATGGAATTCCATAAAAGTTATATTTCCTGAAAGTAGATTGAATTTTGCAAATGCTTGTCTTGGTTCCGACAGTTAATTCATAAAGTTTGATGGAGTTTAATAATTCCAAATTTGAAGAAATGTGTTCAGAGCCGAGCTGCTGCGTAGTTGCAGACGTGTTAGTTCGGCCATAATTTTAAAAAAGTTCGACCGAATTGTTTTTTGCTTCGTCGGCCCGTTAATTCTAACGACACAAAATTTTGGTCGAAGTTTTTACAGAAGTTCAGCTGAACTTTAATCGAAATTATGTCGGTTGGAAAATGCGATGAGACCCCTCCAAAAAACCATTTCACAGCTATATAAATAGCCGAAAACGGAATCATTATTTTTGCATAATTTGACACATTTCTTCATTTGGGCTGATTTTGCAAAGGAATTTTTTTGGGCTTATTTTTCAAAGGACTCTTTTTGGGATTAATATTCGAAGGACATTTTTCGGAGGTATTTTTTAAAGTGATATTTCTTTAGAGGCTTTTTGGGCTTAATTTTCAAATGATAATTTTTGGAGGTATTTTGTTTAAGAGACATTTTTTAGAGGTTTTTTGGGCTTAATTTTCCAAGGACATTTTTTGGAGGTATTTTTTAAAGTGACATTTAGTAAGATGTTGGGCTTAATTTTCAATGGACATTTTTTAGAGGTATTTTTTAAAGTGACATTTTTTTTATAGTAAGTGTTTTGGGTTGAAGTAAATATTTTTTAATGATTTTTTAAAGTGAGTTTTTGTCTAACTTTTTAAATGAAATTTTTTTGTAGGACTTGGAAGGAAATATTTTGAGCTTCATTTCATTTTTAAAAGAAATTTTTTTGCTGGAATTTTTAAAGTAAGTTTTTTGGGTTGAAGTATGTATTTTCTGCTAAATTTTTAAAATGAGTCTTTTTTAAATTAAATCTTTTGTGATGTTTTTTTTAATTGAGTTTTTGTCTAAATTTTTGAAGGAAATTTTTTGAGCTTCATACTCAATTATCATGGGAAATCGAAGGAATTTCAGGAGAAAATATGATCGAAAAAGAGACCCTGAGGAACGTAGAGAACAAGGGAGATAATATCGCAAAAAAAATAGAGAATAATGCTCAAATATTGAAAGGTAAAATCAACCTCAACTAAAAGTTGAAGCAGGTATGTAAATGTAAATATTATAAATTTGATATTTAAAATTTTACTAGTGTATTGTGAAACTTAATTTCTATTTGATGAAATAATTTGAAAAATATTTTGCAATGTAAATAGAGAGAGATATTCCTCAAAACATTGATGATGAGATACAAAATTTTGAAAGAGAAAGTGAAAGAGATATTGAACCAATGATTGAAGATGTTGAAAATGTTGAAAGAAATTCAAGTGAAGAAATTGAATCACCAGGTATGTATATATATATGTTGAATGTGTATTATTGAAATTATACATATTTATTAATTTAATTATTTATTGAATATGTAAACTTATTATGTACATTTAATTCTAATATGTACAGATGAAATCAATATCGATGATGAGATGTTGGAAAATGTTGACACTCACACATATGGAGATAAAAAAGTTGACCATGTTATATGATATCGTGTTAATCACATTAGTGATTTTTTCTTCAAAGATGAAACCATGGTAGTTCAAGCCCAATGTTGAAAGTATATTAACATCAAAGAAATTAAAAGAAGCTACAACTTTATTGGGTATTCAAAAATCAACAAAAGATAAAAAATGAAGGAAAATGTAATACAAAATATAAATAGTGCTCTAAAGTCAATTGGAAGATCTAGAAAGAAAAGTGATTTAGATGCACGTAAAGCAATACAAATGGCAGTGGTTTCATCAAGTACTAAAGAGAATCATTTGGTAAAATCTATGGCACAAGCATTAGGAACCTCACGAAAAAATTTGCACAAACATCGAAAATTTCGATTGTAAATAGATGTAAGTGATGAACTCACTTGTTGGAAAGCTATTTGTAGGAAACCACACAAAGATAGACTTGGAGAAGATGTTAAAAAAATATTATATGAATATTGGATAAAAAATTCACGTGTTTCACCAAAAGCAAGGGATGTGATGCAAGTAAGAATAGCACAAAATTAGTATGAAGAACATGCAAAATATTTCTTGGACACCACTCACATCGAGTTTTTCAACAAGTTCAAAGAAGAGAATCGTGAAATTGATGTCTCAATTAGTGCTTTTGTGCAAAAAAAACCATGGTATGTTAAACCTATCACTGTACACAACAATACTTGTTGTTGTCATTATCATGTGGAATTTCAGTTATATTATGAAACATTCCTTAATTTTGGTAATTTTTTTTGGAAAGATTCGCCTCCTCCTTCCACTATCCATGATTTCATATCTCAAATTCTATTTGGAAGAGAAAGCCATGAATTATTTCACCAAAAGAAATGTGTTGGTGGTAAAGAATGCAATGATTGTGGAAATTTGATTAAATTTCAAAACAAATATCATACTAATATAAATGATCAATCATTGTCTAACATAAAAGTGAAATGGAAGAGATATGAATATATCCATACATTGATTGGCTCAAGTAGTACTACAAGTGCTAAAAGAATTTATTTACAAGAAAAATAATTTTTTGTGATAGATTTTTTGAGAAATTTTGAGGCAGAAAATTAAACATACACTAAACATTCCCATAGAGCTCGATGGCAGGACTTGCAATTCAAAAAATCCCTTGAATGTTTTCCACCAGGGACCATTTTTTCAATAGTTGATTTTGCAAAAAACTACACATTTGTTCCACAAAAAGAAATATAGAGTGAATACTATCATTTTGACCAAGTCTCCATGCTTGTCCATATTCTATATAAATATGCTAAAAAAAATGCTGATCATATAGAAATCACCAGTGAGAATCGGCATGTTATTAAAGAAGATCACTTTTATATCAGTTACGATCATACGCATGATACATATTTTGTACAACATTTTTTTGAAAATATTTATGACTCCTTGAAAAGTCGTGAAATAAAATTCAATAAACATTGGATATGGTCAGATGGGTGCATAGGTCAATTCAACTCTTCACGATCATTCTTTTGGTTGTGTCGTCTTCATATTAAAACTCGCATTAAACAATGTTGGAATTTCTTTGAGACTGTTCATGGAAAAGGAGAACATGACGATGCAGGGGCATGTATAAAATGAGCACTTCGAAGATATAAAATGGACCACTCTGCAAACTGACTTGTCTCAGCTGAACAAGTTTTTCAATGGTGCATCACTGCACTAAGCCATGAGACTAACTGATCAAGGGAAGTACGAAGAAACATGATTTAATTTTTATTGGATTTCTAATTTTAAACAATATTTATCACAATGATTATCTTTGATGTTATTTTGATAACATATTTTTATTCTTCTTTGAATTTTCCATATAGGTTTTTTGGCATATTGGGGTCCAAGATGTATATAGATCGATTGGAGATGATGTTGAAACAATAAAAGGGACTCGAAAATTTCATTCAATTAAAACAAAGCTGTCCAAAAATGTTTTTGCATTGGATAAAATAAAATATTCTTCTTTTTGTCATGTTTGAATAGACAACACATAATCCAATTATGTTTGTGAAAACAAAATGTATGTAAAATATTGGCAACATACAAAGCTAAATATAAAGGGGAAAATGTCCATTGCAAACCTTAAAGAAATGCAATCAGAGGAGACTACAATTTCATCCAAAGGTGATCGAGTTTCTGATCTTGTTAGAGAAGGTAACATTTCAATTTCTTTCAAATGATAGAGATCTAGAAATAGATAATAAAATCAAGTACACATGTTAATTTTAATGTTAATTTTTTATGTTAATTATGATCTAAATTTAAATACATAGGTTTGTTTTATTGTGCAGGAGATGTTTTGTTGTAGTTGCACCTACTATCAACAATGAAAATGTGAAGTATTATTTGATGCGTTGCACTGAACGAAAGATGAAATTATTGGAAAACTATGATGATAACACATTTACATATGATAGAGGTTCTATTATATTGTAAGGTTATTTTTTCCAACAAAATCATTAAAGTGGGGACTTTCTTTACTTTCAAGGCTATGAACCTGATGTCATAAGTTGTCAATATAGTCACTTGGTGTGTGCAGCATGCATAAAGTTGATAAAATTTCAATCAAAGAAAAAATTGAAAATTAAGAAATGGAAATTGTCAAAAGTCGATCATGAACAGATCATTGAAGATGGAATTCCATTGGAATTGTTTTGATTGAACTGCCCAACAATTTCTTCTCTTTGGATTCCTCTTTTAGAACTTCTAGAACTCAACTAAAAATTTAACTGCCTTTTTATGTTATATGTACAAGTGTTTGCACATGTACATTGTTTTGGTACATGCACACGAGTAATTTATACATTGTAAACATACACATGTCTAGATTATCTATTCTTAAACGATTTCATACATTCTCTGGTACAATTTGTCATAATGTCATTATTGAAAAATGTACATATATGTGTATCTATCATAGTTGATATAATGCAAATTTTAAGTTGCATGATTTTGTTTTAGATGTGTCTATTAATTAAATTATAATATTCATTCTTGAATGCAAAATGTGTGGTACGTGTTTTGTAATTTCTAGTTTACTATCAACTAAAAGTAGCTTTCCTATGTACATTAATGAAAAATGATGTGTACTAGATATATGTTTTAAATCAATTTTAAAATTTTATGATTGTTTGACACATCTAAGAACACCTAGAATTTTTTGATTGTTTTTAGATATATAGATCGATATGTATTGTACTTCAATCATTTTTATGTACACATATTCATGTGAACTTTTTTTTTTTGTAGCTTGGGCTAAACTATATTAAAAGCATGAAAAACTGTACTGAGTCAATGGGCAGAGATGGCAAGCAGTGCTTAGCCTATCCATGCCTTAATAGTGTTCAAAGTAAACCAAGTTTGGGGTTGCGTCAAAGGAGGAAACCAACCCCTTAAGAGTGTCATCTAGTCTTGTAATACAAAATATTCAGTGGCCCATATAAAAACAAAAGAGCTGAAGTATATCCTGAGGTGAAAAAAAACATAAATTAACCTTGCTACCGAAAAATCATGGAGTTCATTCATCTTTGTATGTCGCCTGGTCCTCTTCCTCTATCAGGCACCCATATTCTCTAGCAATGGCTTCCTCCCCAGCTGTGGGCATTCGAGGAGGCTTCGGAGGGGCCACATGGACGATGGGAGCAACTGGGTACTCCTCATCATAATCTCTGGTCCAGACACCATCTAAGTCCATAACCCAAATGCCTATCTCCTCCATCGTGGGCTCATAAACTGGAAGCGGGTTGGTTTTCTTAGGTAAAGGTTGAACATATTACGGAATAGTGGATTTCCTGTAGCCTCTTCTACCCTTAGGCTTCTTCAGAGGAAACAAATTCTCCCCATGAATGCTATCAAATGCTTGACGAGCCAACACCTCATGGCTATCAGATGCAGATCCCTTGGTGGATTCCAATCGCTGCTCGTGGCCACGGTGAGAGAATCCTGAGAACACACCCCTGTAGCTGCCCCCCATGGGATTCTGACGCTGGTGCCGGACCATGGTATGGCTTCTGAACTATACATTTTATGATTGATTTTAGATATATACATCGATATTTATTGTACTTCAATCATTTTTCCATATATATTCAAACATGCACTTCAATAATTTTTATGTACATATATTCATGTGAACTTAAATATGTAAAACCATCTATGATTGTTTTAAATGACATGTATGATCATGCAAAATGTACTTAAATATTACCTAAATAATAGATCTACATCCTAAAATTATATAACTTTCACACACATGTTCAAATGCATAACATGTACCAATGTATGTGTTAAATGTAATTTGAAATTTCCATCTAGATTCATTTTATATTTAACAAATAAAATGAAAACTTGAGTTTTAAAAACAAAACATTATATCACAACATGTGAGCACATGCCAAATGTAGTTCAAATATCCAAAATATACGCATGTATGTGTAAATTGTGATTTGAAATTTCCATCTAGATTCATTTTATATTTAACAAATATAATGACAACTTGAGTTTTAAAAACAAAACATTATATCACAGCATGTGGTCACACACCAAATGTAGTTCAACTATCCAAAATATACACATGTATACATGGTTTGTAATTCTAAATTTCCATCTAGAGATTCATTTTATATTTAACATTTATAAAATGACAACTTGAGTTTTAAAAATAGAACATTATATCACAACATGTGATCACATGCCAAATGTTGTTCAACTATCCAAAATATACACATTGTGAAAATTCAATTTGAAATTTCCATCTAGAGATTCATTTTATATTTAACAAATAAAAAGACAACTTGAATTTTAAAAACAAAACATTATATCACAACATGTGATCATATGCCAAATGTAGTTCAACTATCCAAAATATACACATTTATACATGTTTTGTAATTTGAAATTTTCATCTAGAGATTCATTTTATTTTTAACAAATAAAATGACAACTTGAGTTTTAAGAACAAAACATTATATCACATGTGATCACATGCCGAATTCAATTCAACTATCCAAAATAAACACATTGTGAAAATGTAATTTGAAATTTCCATCTAGATATTCATTTTATATTTAACTAATAAAATGACAACTTGAGTTTTAAAAACAAAACATTATATCACAACATGTGATCACATGCCAAATGTAGTTCAACTATCCAAAATATGTACACATGTATACATGTTTTGTAATTTGAAATTTCCATCTAGAGATTCATTTTATTTTAACAAATAAAATGACAACTTGAGTTTTAAAAACAAAACATTATATCACATGTGATCACATGCCAAATGTAGTTCAACTATCCAAAATATACACATTCTAAAAATGTAATTTGAAATTTCCATCTAGAGATTCATTTTATATTTAACAAATAAAATGACAACTTGAGTTTTAAAAACAAAACATTATATCGCAACATGTGATCACATGCCAAATGTAGTTGAACTATCCAAAATATACACATGTGTTTTGTAATTTGAAATTTACATCTAGATTTGAATGGTATATTTAAAAAATAAAAATGACAAGAGTTTTAAAAACAAAACATTATATGACAACATGTGATCACATGCCAAATGTAGTTCAACTATCCAAAATATACACATGTATGTGTTTTGTAATTTGAAATTTCCATCTAGATTCATTTTATATTTAACAAATAACATGACAACTTGAGTTTTAAAAACAAAACATTATATATCACAACATGTGATCACATGCCAAATGTAACTGTCCAAAATTTAAAATCATTCTTGATAAAAGTAAATGTAGTTTCAAACTATATCCAAATAGTAAAATATGTCAAAAATTTATATCACATGAACAATAAAAGTAAATATATATAGTTAAATGTATAGTGTTACAACTATCAAGTTATATAGAAAAGTAAATATGACTTCATAGACAAGACTATATATAGAAAAGTTAATTTAAGACTAGATCTTTCAAATAAAATGTTGCACACATGTGCATCATCAATCAAATACAGATGGATCCAGTGTATTTTCCAGCAACGTCCTGAGCCTCGTGCTATCCTCTGAAGAATGGGGAACTTGTACACAACGTGTACAAACATTAAAATTTAATGTTTTAAAATTGAATGAGAATGTAGGACTACATCTCAAAAAAAAATCATGCAATACCTCATGTAGTTCCCTCTCCATTGTCTTTTGTTGCTCATCCATTAAAACATCATCCATAGTAAACTGTACAATATACATGTACAAGTATATATATATTAAAAATTTTCAAATGAAAATGCATATAAACTAATTTTCAATAATATTAAAAAAAAGTTAGACAACTTGTTCAATTGGTGTGGATGTTCCTATCTCCATCATACACTCCATCTCTAGAGTCCTTGGAGAATGGAAATCATCTTCAAAAACCTAAAATTCAAAAAATTTAAAACTATAAAATAACTCAAGATCTAGATCTCATTTTATAATAAAAATTTTGAACTTCAATTTATAACTTAAACATATAAGTGAAAAATTGAATACTTGTGATGGTGGATTGGGCACATCTCCTAAGGGTGGCTTCGAAAGAAAATCATCTTCAAAAACCCAAAATTAAAAAAATTTAAAACTGGAAAATAACTCAATATCTAGATCTAATTTTTTAATGGAACTTTTGAACTTCAATATATAACTTAAAAACATATTTAAGTGAAAATTGTTCATACTTGTGGATTTGGCATATCTCCTAACAGGGAATAATAGAGTACCTCCATCGTAAAAACATTGGATGGAATCAGAATATGTTAACATTTAATTATATACATGTACATGTGTACACAATTATTTATTTTAAAAATATTTCAGCATGTTCCGATATATAATAATAGATTAAAATAATTGTACATCAAAATCATGTTCACTTAAAAAACAATAACATGTGCCAACATATCATCTTGATGGTGAGAACCATCTTGATTGCGTGAAGCTGAAGCTTTGACCGTGATATTAACATCTTCGTTCATCAAGCGTGAGAACTACAAATGGTGTTCACATATATGATACATGATCAGGAGATCATGTTCCTGATCATGTCAAAGTTGAAAAAAATGCTCAAAAATGGAAATTCTCAGAAATGGTTGCAATCTGAACGAATGGAAAGGCCTTGTTGCTACGATTCTGGCATCGTGAACTAGACTCAAATCCGATGTCATATGTGAAAATTAATAAGTTTTGAAATCGCCCAATGACCTCCAAAATAGGACTTTTTGACCAAAAAAAAAAATTCATTTTCAAAAGTTTTATATGGAAAAAATTTCATTTTTATAATGTTTTACATGGGCCTCTTATAGGGTGCCACGTGGCCTGCCCAAAGGCTACCATGTGGCCCCAGGTCATAGGATTAAAGGTCATGTGTTGTGTAACCAACTCCAAAAAGAGAAGAAAAGAGATCTCAACGCCTTAGAAATAAGCCACTTCGAGGGGGCAACCTCCAATACATTACATAAATGAACAAATATTCGATGATACAATTTACAAAACCTCCTTTCTATATATAGGAGTCCATGGGGCCATAATATAATCCTAGTGGGCCACAATGTAATCCTAGCCGACCTAACAATAATAATTTAAGGGCACAATAATAACAATATGGGGGTTACAAGGGTACAATGATAACAATAAGGGGGGCTACACTAACATAATAAGGGGCTATACTATTAATATAGGGACTTAAAATGCCCCTCTCCTTCAAACAAGTGTTGTCCTCAACGCTTGATTATCTCTTGATGCTTCTGTATAAAATTCTTATCCTCCCATGTGAAGTATTTTACAGGAAATTTCTTCCGCTTGCTAAGATACTCTGAAATTGATCGTACTTTTCGATTTCTTGTTTCTATGACTGCTTCATAACTTCTTTCGATGTGATGTTGATCTTCCCGTTGTTTCATTAGATTCTGCACCAAAGTTGGGTTATCCTTTGAGAGTTGGAGAACTTGTTGTTGATGCTCGATGTGATCTTCAATTAATTTATCATCCATATTTGCTATTATTTGATCCTTCAAACCATCCAACTTAGCCTCCATTTCTGCTTTTAAACCATCTATTTCATCTTCAATTGCTCTTCGTAAGATTGAAACTTGTTGCACTTGGTACCGTAATTTTGATATCTCATACCGCAACTCTTCCTCTTCATGCGTCATAGTATAGCTTTTTGAGGGATTAATGGGTATGGAATTATTTTTTTGAGGCATTATAGAACCCAATACTGATAAAAATTCTAAAATATGCCCTTGGAATCAATTCAAATTGATTCTTCAAACAAGACTTATGCAATTCGGAAAAATACACACCTTTTTCTTACTTTTGAGGAGCTCGATATTGAAATTGGACTATATCTGCGATTGTAGCACTTCAATATTTGAATTTCAGTTCCAACATAGCCCTCTGAATTATATTTCGAATGCCACTGGTCTGACCGGATTTGGATTCTCTAAGATAAAGTTGTGTCCAATCTCCCAAAATGACCTAATTCTGGATTGGTTCAGTAGAGAAAACTTGTAGGACTTGCCACGTGTCTCTGTTTTGTCCTTTGTCTCTGAGATTGATAGCTAAGAAACTAAAGTCCGTACACTTGTGACCACTTTTTACGGCACTCAAATCCACTGCCTAGAGAGAGAGTTATTGAACTTTTCCCACGATCACCTCTTTGAGATGAAATTCAGGAGCCTGAAAAAGCACTACCTTACACAGATCATATCTCCAAAAATTTTGCAAACCAAGCTCTGAAATTTTTTGACAAATTTCCTCAGGATTTCAGCTTCACACCATATGAATTTCAGATTCTGAACCTTCGTAGAAAAAACTTTATAGCGAAAATTCCACGATGACCTGTTTAGGAGCTTGAACAAAGACCTAACTTCCACAGATGATATCTCCAAAAATATTGCGAACAAAGATCTGAAATTTTTAGACAATCTTCCTCAGGCTTTTAGCTTCGTACCCTAAAAATTTGAGCTTCTGAAACTTCATAGAAAAAAATTTATAGCGAAAATACCACGATGACCTGTTTGGAGCAGCGAAACCCTAGAATCCCAAGCTCTGATACCAAATGTTGTGTAACCAACTCCAAAAAGAGAAGAAAAGAGATCTCAAAGCCTTATAAGTAAGCCACTTCGAGGGGGAAACCTCCAATACATTACATAAATGAACAAATCTTCGATGATACAATTTACAAAACCTCCTTTCTATATATAGGAGTCCATGGGGCCATAATATAATCCTAGTGGGCCACAATGTAATCCTAGCCGACCTAACAATAATAATTTAAGGGCACAATAGTAACAATATGGGGGTTACAGGGGTACAATAATAACAATAAGGGGGGCTACACTAACATAATAAGGGGCTATACTATTAATATAGGGACTTAACATCATGTTAGAAATTTGGTGGGCAAGGGGGGTCGAACCCTCGACCCGACTCCTCGGGCAGGGTCGACTCGACCACTACACCAGAGGCCAGACATGCACAACGGGAAAGTTGGCTCATTCAAAAACCCGAATAGAGGCAAAGTGGGCGAAGGTTAAATGTGCATTTGGGCGGCTAAGAACGTAGAGTCGGGTCATTATATGAACGGGCGAGTCGGGCGGCATACAAACGAAGGCTCGGGTCACCTCGTGCAAAGATTGAACGATTAGTTGGGTCATGGAAAAATGGGCGGAAGTTTAGGTTAAAGCCCTCAGGGCTAAGCTCCGAGGCCATATGCCCAGGAGCTCAAAACCACAGGCTAGCATTTTGTTATGGTGGAGTTTGAAGTGGGCTAGCCCCAACACTAAGCACCCGACTTCATGTGCCCTCATGTGGTGACCAGGGGGCTTAAATAATTCAGACCCGTGGTTAAAGTAGTTGGTAGTTAAGGGAGGAGCCCATGTGGCCAACGTAACACAAAATTTAATGCCACGTTTGTTGTTACCACTTATTTCGCTGACGGTGCGATTGGTCACATGTGACCATAACTACTGAAATTTAACTTAACTACTAGTGGGTTCTGCCTAACTTGGCACTGATTCCACCAAATCCAAAAATTTTCCAAATTTAGCGCGTTTAACTGGAGTTAACCCACATTTGGTGGGGTTTTCAAGTGACATTGGGCAATTTTCTTTAGGAGGTCATAACTTCCTCATTTATGAACCAAATGGGATGGAATTTTAGTCAATTTTGGCTTTTCTGAGCATTCTAGAGAGTTTGGGATAGGTTGTAGAGTGAATAGAGGTGTTCTACAACTATTTTTGCTTCAGGGAAGAGGAAAGAGCCATCAGGGCCATCAGGGAATGGAGTTGTATTGGGTTGTACTTCACTATTTGAGGTGAAACAAAAGCCATTTTTAGCTTATTTATGTCTTATGAAGTTAAATTCACAGCTTGTTTTGCCTGTTTAGGCATATTTTTCACTATGTAACCATTTGAAGCAAATCAATAAAGCAAGTACATACCATTGGGGAGCCTTGGACCTGCAAATGTAGCCCAGGAGGGGTGAACTGCCTCAACAGTTTTTTATGTTATGTTATGGTGAATTTTTCTTGTTGTGTATTTCTACTGTGATATATTAAACAATAAATTTAAATAACAAATTCTCACACATAAACTCAGAAACAATTACCAAAAACACTTTTTTTAACCTGCAAGACATGGAGATCACTTTGCACACTTAATTAAATGGCAATGGATACTTTGCATATCATTTAAAAATAGATCCATTTTCAGATCAGTTGGTATCAGAGCTCAAGATTTTGAGCATTAGGATAGCAAGTTTTTCTCTCTTTATTGTTCTTATGCAAAAGATGTTAAAACGATGTAAAATATTGACTGTTTTACTATTTGCAAACTAATTGTTGTTTGAGTTTGCTTGAGATTTTGGGATAGCTACTGATTAGCTAAGTCTTGGAGAGAAGAAAAAGGAAGAAAGGTCTAAAGGCCTCTTCCTTACCCCAAAGTACCTTAAGGTCTCCATTGGAACACAAACCCTCTTGACAATTGTTGTTGAGAAGCTCTTGGAGTTTATTTGTTGTTTGGCTACTTGAATAAGATTTGGTCTTTATAGCCATTTGGTTAAAAAAAGAAAAAGCTTTGTCATTTGTTTTGAAAAGCTTTGAGAACTTTGTTGAAGTTAATTTGTTCATTGACATCATAATGACAACTTCTACAAGTTAAGTTTCCTCCTCAAAATATTCTTCGATGATGATATGAAGCATGACTTTATTATATTGAAGGACATGGTGCAGACTTTGTTTGAGGAAAAAAGATAAAGCACCGAAATTCGTGAACATTTTTTTTCCATGAAGGAAGAGAAGGAAGAGATTCTTCAACAATTGCATGATATGGAGAGGCAACTCCATCAAGCCCAAGAGGATTTGACCAAGAAAATGCATGAGGAAGAGGTAATCCATTCTAACTTGTCTTCAGTTTCCTCTTTAGAAAGATGTGTTGGTTCTTTCGAAAAACATACAAAGGGAATAGGGTCCAAATTAATGATTAAAATGGGCTATGAAGGCAAGGGGTTAGGTAACCATGCACAAGGCATGGTTGAACCTGTTCTTGTTGAGGAACAACCCAAGACTCTTGGTCTTGGATATGTGCAGTTTAATGGCGAAGACTCCAAATCCTTGAAGGCATGTGATGCTACTTTAAAGAGAACCTTTATTCCAAGTTCTAAGATGAAAATATGTCAAATTTGTTTCAAAGATGATTGCCATTGTTTTAAGCCTTTGTTGTAGCAAGAAGATGGTAAACATGTAGCTTATGGTATGCATGAAAGTTCAAACAATTTTCAATACAAAAACGGTGATGTTAGTTTGCAAATGAAAGTGGTAGCCTCTACTAGTTCATCTTCTGATGAAGACAAAAAGGATGAACATTCAAAGTAGCACAAGAGGTATAAATATTTTCATGATCAATTTGATTGTGTTTCTGCAAAGCATGATAATTTTTCATGCTTATATGGAAGAAATATTTGTTGTAAATATTGTGGTCGATTTAACCATGTTGTTTCGAGATGCTGGATGAAGAAGAAAGCATACAGGGAGAAGATGAGGCAAATGAAAATTTTAAATAAGGTGCATGACTTTTGCACATTTTTCCAAAAGAAGGGACATGTTGTCTCCAATTGTTGGACTTTGCGTCCAACTGGTCGTCCAAAGCACATGTAGCAAGAGGACAGGAAGATTGGCACAAGTGGAACTATGGATCCATTATCTATGTGAAAATGGAAGATTCACATGAAGAAGTGTTGCAGTAGCAAAAGTCGCCATGGAGGTGGCCTGGTAAGAAGTGGATGGACTTCTTGGTACAGTGATAAATACTCCTTTGTACATATGCACATTTCTATTGTATGCATGTATTTCTATTGAAAATTTTGATGCAAGACTGCATACAAATGCGGTTCAGTTGAACGAATTTATTTTTTGTTGCAAAATTTTGTCATGGAGGTGTAAAAGATGAGTATGATACTCACTTATATTGCAGCAATATTTTTTAGCTCAGCTCTTTCGTTACCCACATGTTTTTCGGATTATGTACTTGTTGGTACTTGAAAGGAAGAGTTGAAGGTGTACATGTGCATGGAAGTTGTATGTGTAAATAACGAACTGCAAATAGGTTCATTGTACATTGATACATGCACATGTGTTTTTCAAGATGTATCATGTTGTTTATCGACTTGTGTCGATTGTGTCGCACATGTTTGTCGACTTGTGTCGATTGTGTTACACACTTTTTACATTGATTTTGTGTTAATTGTATAGCACATGTTATGACGACTTATTGTTGATGTCGCATGTTGCACGAATTATGTTTGAGACACCTTGGATAATTGATCAAGCTAGCGATGTTCAAATTCCTTCTACAAATTTCTCGTCAAAAATTTTCCGAGTGAGTGTAAGAAAGGCAGCTCTTGACAGGAGGATAAGCATCGAGGAAGGGAAGTGTGAATTGCTTTCTAGTTGAGGTTCAAAGTCATTAGTCATGCAGGACAAGTGTTTTGAGGCTAAAGAGAAGAGGGTGCAATACTCTTAGTTGTTGTATAGATCAGTTTTAGTATTTCAATGAGCTTTTGGGGACCAAAAACTTCTCATTGGGGAGGTGTGATCAGGAGATCATGTCCAAGTTGAAAAAAATGCTCAAAAATGGAAATGCTAAGAAATGGTTGCAATCTAAACGACCGGAAAGGCCTTGTCGCTACGATTATGGCACTGTGAACGAGACTCAAATCCAATGTCGTATGTGAAAGTTAATAAGGTTTGAAATCACCCAATGACCTCCAAAACATGACTTTTTGACCCAAAAAAAATTGTCATTTTCAAAAGTTTTATATGGCAAAAATTTCATTTTTATAATGTTTTATATGGGCCTATTATAGGGTGCCATGTGGCCTACCCGAAGGCTGCCACATGGCCCTAGGTCATTGGATTAAAGGTCATGTTAAAAATTTGGTGGGCAAGGGGGGTCAAACCCTCGACTCGACTCCTCGGGCAGGGTTGATCCGACCACTACACCATAGGCCGAACATGCATAGCAGGTGAGTCGGCTCATTCAAAAACCCGAACAAAGGTAGAGTGGGCAGAGATTAGACGTGCATTTGGGCGGCTAATAATGCAGAGTCGGGTCATTGAATGAACGGGCAAGTCGAGCGGCATACAAATGGAGGCTCGGATCGACTCGTGCAGAGATTGAATGAGCAGTCAGGTTGTGGAGAAACGGTCGAAAGTTTAGGTTAAAGCCCTCAGGGCTAAGCTCAAAGGCCATACGCCCGGGAGCTCAAAACCACAGGCTAGCATTTTGTTATGGCAGAGTTTGATGGGGGCTAGCCCCAGTACTAAGCGCTCGACTTCATGTGCCCTCATGCGGTGAACAGGGGGCTTAAATAATTTAGACCGGTGGTTAAAGTAGTTGGCAGTTAAGGGCGAAGCCCATGTGGCCAACGTAACACAAAATTTAATGCCACGTTTGTTGTTACCACTTATTCCGTTGACGGTTCGATTGGTCATATGTGACCATACTGCTGACATTTAACTTAACTACTAGTGGGTTCTGCCTAAATTGGCGCCAGTTCCACCAAATCCGGAAATTTTCCAAATTTAACACATTTAACTGGACTTAACCCACATTTGGTGGGGTTTTCAAGTGACATTGGGCAGTTTTCTTTGGGAGGTCATAACTTCCTCATTTCTGAACCAAATGGGACGAAATGTTAGTCAATTTTGGCTTTTCTGAGCATTCTGGAGAGTTTGGGGAAAGTTGCAATGTGAACAAAGGTGTTCTATATCCATTTTTTCTTCATGGAAGAGGAAAGAGCCATTAGGGCTATCAGGGAAATGGAGTTGTATTGGGTTGTACTTCACTGTTTGAGGTGAAAAAAAAGCCATTTTTAGCTTATTTATGTCTTCTGAAGTAAAATTCAGAGCTTGTTTTCCCTTTTTAGGCATATTTTTCACTGTGTAACCAATTTAAGAAAATTAATAGAGCAAGGACATGCCATTGGGGAGCCTTGGACCGATAGATGTAGCCTAGGAGGGGTGAACTACCTTATCAGTTTGTTGTGTTATGCTATGGCGAATTTTTTTTTCTGTGTATTTCTACTATGATATATTAAACAGTAGATTTAAATAACAAATTCTCACACATAAACTCAAAAACAATTACCAAAAACACTTTGTTTAACCTGCAAGACATGGAGATCACTTTGCACACTTAATAAAATGGAAATGGATACTTTGCATAGCATTTACAAATAGTTCAATTTTCAGATCAATGCATTTTTTTTATATTAACATATACAAATAAATATATTTATATGTATTTATTACAAATTGTACATGTGTTAAAATAAACACCCTAACCATTAACACATATCGATCCCTAGCCCTCTTCCTCATGAATAATTAGGTCCTGCCAACCATTGCGACAATTATTTGCATATGTTCTGAGCTCATCAACACTCATGTTGTCTATCTTATCATCTGTATGATACACAAAATTAGCACATGCATTCTCTTGTGCTCTTCATCGATTCAGACAAAAATCAATTCCACCAAGTCCACTCTGAACATTGTTTGTGATGAAATCCCTTGCTTCTTGAATAATTTTGAGAAGTGGCATCCATCTCTGACCGCAAAGCTTCCACACAAAGAGGTTGACTTACCAATGGTGAATCGGGGCGAGGCAACTCAGCATCATGCTTAGTGCCCCTACAGTCACATAATTGACCTTTCCTAGGACCAAAAAATTCAGAGGGAAGGTCATTATAATTGGGTTTCATTCCCAAAAATAATTCTGCATAAATAAAGAGGAACCTCGTCCTTACATGGTAGTCTCCCACTGGCAGCAAGGTGCCTATCATACAAATTGCAAGCTATATCAGGGTGCTTGAAATATTTCACCTTTAGCATCTTTATTTTCGTCCCTTCTTTGAAATTAAACATAGACTTGGCCATTTCTGTTGTAACTCTTTGTTTAACAACCTCCCATGTATCGAGATTCATCACTCCTTTCTTTTCCTGATCACTTCTACAAAAGTATCAGTGGTCGGACCAAGGATTTTGTACACATCTACAAGTCTATGTAAAGAGTGAGTAACTATTTCTAAGCTTTCTCAACTCTCAGTAGGGAGTTTCAAAGACACAAGATATTTCTTCAATTTCAAATAAATATGTTGACACCTTTGTAATTTGCGTTGTTGGATGTTTATTTCCTAAGGTATATCGGAAATTTCAGACGGATAAGTCATGGTTTTTGTACAACCTTATTCTTGAATAATGCGTTCTAGCCTACGTCTTTTTGGAGAAACATTTTCATCCTATGCATCAATATATTAAAATTTGTGTAAATAAAAAAACATGTGAACAAATTGAATCAAAATAATATTCAGATTAATGGCCACCTTGATATGGTTGGCCAACATCATGCCCACCCTAAGACTGTTGAGAACCAGAATGACCACCGATTGGTTGAGCACCAACACGAACACCCATTGATTGGCCTCTGGGGGAATGCATATCACCACCCTCACGCAATTGGCCACCACCTATTGATGGACCACCAGGGGAATGTGTACCACCACCAACCTCACGCGATAAGAGGGAAGCTTCATAAAAAAAATATGAATTTATAATCAATTCAAAAATACATTCATACATATAAATACATGTACATATGATTGATTAAATTGCATGAACCATACCACGATTGTGTGAACCATGGCCATGCTCCATTGATGTAGTAGATATTCTTGCCCTCCTAACTCCTAAAAAATAAAAAATGAAATTTATTCAAAACTAATTTAACTCACACAATTGATAAAAAATCAATTTCATATGTATACAATTGATTCTATTGATTGTTCGTCTTTCATCATCCATGATATATATATATATATATATATATCTAGAGTAGACATTTAAAATTATTTTTAAATTACTATTTAATATAAATTCAAAATATTTCCAAAAATTAATGTAATTTAGTACATAAATTATGCAAAACACAACTTTCAAAGCACAAATTGATGTGTGAAACTCAATTTAAACAAAAATTTGTTGAATTCATCACAATTTAATTTTATAAAATGTGAAGTTCACCAAGTTGCACTTACATGGTGGGAGCACAGTTGGTATATAATTGAAAAAAACACATGGTCATTAAAAATGACACATTTATAAGTAAAAAACACACACATATCAAAGATATGTTACAATGTCCATCAATAAATTTTGAAGGAGAGTGTCTCAACACTAATTCATCTTTGAGAGATGAACCTTAAATTTAAATTTCCCCGTATAATACTAATTCATCTATTAATTCATCTTTGACATATGAATCTTCAATTGGCATTTCCCCACACAATAGATCACCACACATATTATTAACATTTGCACGATGTCTTATACTAAAAATTTGAAATTTTCTAACAAAATTGTTTGCTTTTCGATGTAGTTGTTTTAGCCTCTCCTTCTTAACTTGGTACACGCCTTTCATTTGGTTGCACACAAGTTCAGAATTGGGGAAAAATACAATTCCATTTGATCCATACTCCCTAGATGTTCCCAAGCCTTCTATTAATGCAATATAGTATGCCTCGTTGTTTGTTGTTCTTCCCAGTATATTCATTTTGCTTTGGAGGACCTTATTAGTCATAATATTGCAAAGCACACATGTAATCATTGCTTTCTTTGGATTGGGATAACAAGAAACATCTATGCATAATGTCCATTTTTCATCCATGTTTAATGGGTTTTTTTTATCCCTGAAAAAAACAAATTCAATTAAATATATTAAATTAACATTTATTACAAATGCATGGGAGAAATGACATGTAAATGGTTTGCCTTAAATTTTATGGGTGAAATTACATGTACATGGTTACCAAAAACACTAGAAAATGCCTTAAAGTTTATGGGAGAAATGGCATGTACATGGTTTCCAAAAACACTAGCATTTTCCTTATTGAAAATACCTTAAATTTTATTCCTTATTGCAAATGCCTTAAATTTTATGGGAGAAATGACATGTACATGGTTCCCAAAAACACTAGCAAATGCCAACTTTATGGGAGAAATGACATGTACATGGTTTCCAAAAACACTATCATATTCCTTGAAAATATATTAAATGCACATTTATTGCAAATGACTTAAATTTTACTGCAAATGCATGGGAGAAATGGCATGTAAATGGTTTCGAAAAACACTAGCATTTTCCTTATTGCAAATGCCTTAAATTTTATTGCAAATGCATCGGAGAAATGACATGTACATGTTTTCCAAAAGCACTAGAATTTTCCTTATTGCAAATCCTTAAATTTTATTGCAAATTCATGGGAGAAATGAGATGTCGTGGTTCCCAAAAACACTAGCATTTACCTTATTGCAAATGCCTTAAATTTTATGTGAGAAATGGCATGTACATGGTTGTGAGAAATGACATGTACATGGTTCCCAAAAACACTAGCAAATGCCAACTTTATGGGGAAAATGACATGTACATGGTTTCCAAAAACACTAGCATTTTCCTTAAAAATATATTAAATGAACATTTATTGCAAATGACTTAAATTTTATTGCAAATGCATGGGAAAAATGGCATGTACATGGTTTCAAAAACCACTATCATTTTCATTATTGCAAGTGCCTCAAATTTTATTGCAAATGCATGGGAGAAATGGCATGTACATGGTTTCCAAAAAGTAAATGGTTTGCCTTAAAGTTTTCCTTAAGTTTATGAGAGAAATGACATGTAAATTATTTGCCTTAGAGTTTGCTTTAAAGTTTATGGGAAAAATTACATAGAAATGACATGTACATAGTTCCCAAAAAACTAGAAAATTTCTTAAATTTTATAGAGAAATTACATACAAATGACATGTACATGGTTTCCAAAACAATAGAAAATTCCTTAAAGTTTATGGGAGAAATGACATGTACATGATTTGCCTTAAAGTTTGACTTGAGTTTATGGGAGAAAGCCTTGAGTTTATGGAAGAAATTATATGTACATGTTTTGCCTTAAAGTTTTCCTTAAAGTTTATGGGAGAAATGGCATGCCTTAAAGTTTTCCTTGCCTAGAGTTTAAGGGAGAAATGACATGTACATGGTTTGCCTTAAAGTTTTCCTTCTGGTTTATGGGATAAGTGACATATTTATGGGATAAATGACATAGAAATGAAATGTCTTAAAGTTTTCCTTGAGTTTATGGGAGAAATGACACATGTACATGGTTTGACTTAAATTTTTCCTTAAATTTTATGGGAGAAATGACATGTACATGGTTATCCTTAAAGTTTGCCTTGAGTTTATGGAAGAAATGACAAGTACATGGTTATCCTTAAAGTTTGTCTTAAACTCTATGGGAGAAATGATATAGAAATGACATGTACATGGTTCCAAAAACACTAGCAATTCCTTAAAGTAAAGTTTTCCTTAAAGTTTATGGGAGAAATGACATAGAAATGACATGTACATGGTTCCAAAAACACTAGCAAATGCCTTAAAGTTTATTGGAAAAATGACATGTACATGGTTATCCTTGAAGTTTTCCTTGAGTTTAAGGGAGAAATGGGAGAAATGACATGTACATGGTTATCCTTAAATTTTTCCTTAAATTTTGTGGGAGAAATGACATGTACATGGTTCCCAAAACACTAGAAAATGCCTTAAAGTTTATGAAAGAAATGACATGTACATGGTTTCCCTTAAAGTTTTCCTTGAGTGGGATAAATGACATGTACATGGTTATCCTTAAAGTTTGCCTTAAATTTTATTGGAGAAATGACATGTACATGGGTATCCTTAAAGTTTTCCTTGAGTTTATAGGAGAAATGAGAGAAATGACATGTACATGGTTATCCTTAAAGTTTGGCTTAAATTTTATGGGAGAAATGACATATAAATGGTTCCAAAAACACTAGAAAATGCCTTAAAGTAAAGTTTGCCTTAAATTTTATGGGATAAATGACATAGAAATGACATGTACATGGTTCCCAAAACACTAACAAATTCCTTAAAGTTTATAGGAGAAATGACATCTACATGGTTTCCAAAAACACTAGCATTTTCCTTAAAAATATATTAAATTAAAGTTTATGGGATAAATGACATGTACATGATTTGTCTTAAACTTTATGGGAGAAATGACATGTACATGGTTTTCCTTAATGTTTGCCTTAATTTACAACCATGGATTGATGTTGTCATCCGAGGATGAACATTAGCCAAGAAAGCCAAGTATGTGCATAAGTTTAAATTGGTATGTTTTTTTATGAACTTAATTGAAATAAATATGCTGCTAGAAATGAATATATAATGATAGGTTCTACAATATGGATGTAGACTAATGTTTAATATATGCATGTATGCATGTATGTCTGGTGGAGTTATTGTGTGCATGTGAAATTTGTGTGAAAACAATTATCATGCACACTAGTACTATTCATGATAGGTTCTACAAGATGGATGTAGATTGATGTTTAATATATGCATGTATGCATGTATGTCTGATGGAGTTGTTGTGTGCATAAGTACGTTACCATAAGCGACAGTATTAAGTTCTTGGGAGAAGAAATTAATGTGTGGCTCAAATGCAATTGGTAATTTTGGCATGAAATTAATGTGTAGCTAAAATTTAATTGGTTTTCATTATAAATAATAAATTAATTGTCGACATCTCATAAGTTGAGATCTAACATTGAAATTTTTAACTTCACATCGGGACATAGTAATTTAGCCAACAACAACAGATCATCCTATGATTGATATTTACCCTCACGACAAGCTCAGATTATATGCATGGAAATTTGAATGCTGAGAATGTGTGATTTTTCTGACACACAATACACGTCAACAACAAAGGAAGATCACAGGGCAGGCAGACATACAAGCTGATATGTTTCGGGATGGTCTGGATGCTGCTCACGTGGACTCTATGTTACCCGAACATTTTTTTTCGGGGAGTGAGTGAAGTTCAATTCAAGATCAGGTAATCAATATAAATATATATCTAAATAAATATCATATCAATATTAATCTCAATGCATATCCAAGTCTGCTAAAAATAAAAAGGTCTAAGAAAATTTTACATAATCTAAGTACTTCAGAAAATTTTCAAAACGTTAAATCTATTTCTAAAACAATATTTCATTGTATTAACCAAAAGTAAAATAATTACATTATACCTTATCTAAATTGTGAACCAATTTATTATGATAAAAATTAATTTGAACCTCGTGACTATTAGATGAGGGTGATGATGTTGAGATTTATAGGATCAATATTTCTCATGTTTGGGGTGTTGGCTTTGGTGTTGCTTCAATGTTGTGGCCAAGGCAGCTCAAATTCAACAACTGTATAACAGATTGATAATAAACCTAGAAATCTAAGGAAGCCTCATGGAGAATTGTTGAGTAATGGTTTATGGAATTAAATGATGATTAGAGGGCGTGCAACTCCTACAGTGCCTTCTGCTCCCTCCAAATGAAGAATTGAATATATGTAAGTATCATAGGTTACATCATTCCAATAATCTAATATAGGTTTTACTTAGTGTAAAATAGATAGGGACTCAAAGCCTATTGAATATGAGGTTACAATGACTTTATAGCTTATATAAAGAGGTTGAACAAGTAACAACATTTATGACAACTTCTATGATCAGATTAGCTATAAACACAATAATATAATATAGGTAAACATTACCTAGTGTAAAAAATACAGGGAATCAAATCCCATTGAATATGAGGTTACAATGACTCTATAGATTGTATAAATATTTTGAACAAGTAACAACAGTTATGACAACTTCTATGATCAGACTAGCTGTAAACACAATAATCTGATATAGGTAAACATTACTTAGTGTAAAACAAACAGGGAATCAAAGCCCATTGAATATGAGGTTACAATGACTCTATAGCTTATATAAAGAGGTTGAACAAGTAACAACAATTATGACAACTTCTATGATCAGACTAGCTGTAAACATAATAATATAATATAGGTAAACATTACTTAGTTTAAAACAGTCAGGGAATCAAAGCCCATTGAATATGAGGTTACAATGACTCTATAGCTTATATAAAGAGGTTGAACAAGTAACAACAGTTATGACAACTTTTATGATCAGACTAGTTGTAAACACAATAATATAATATAGGTAAACATTACTTAGTGTAAAAAAGACAGGGAATCAAAGCCCATTAAATATGAGGTTACAATGACTCTATAGCTTATATATAAAGAGGTTGAACAAGTAACAATAGATATGACAACTTCTATGATCAGACTAGCTGTAAACGCAATAATATAATATAGGTAAACATTACTTAGTGTAAAACAGATAGGGAATTAACGCCCATTGAATATGAGGTTACAATGAATTTACAGTTTATATAAAGAGGTTGAACAAGTAATAACAGTTATGACAGCTTCTATGATCAGACTAGCTGTAAACACAATAATCTAATATAGGTATACATTACTTAGTGTAAAATAGATAGGAAATCAAAGCCCATTGAATATGAAGTTACAATGAATCTATAACTTATATATAAAGAGGTTAAACAAGTAACAACAATTATGACAACTTCTATGATCATACTAGCTGTAAACACGTAATCAGATTAATGAATAGGTATAAGTAAACTTATATAGCTAATGGTCGATATGTGATTAGTGTGAACCTTGTACTCAGTCTGACTTTACGCTTATCAAGTTGTTAAATACAGTATAGTAACTCCATGTATCATCATGCTTGTAATCATACCTTATACATTTCATAGAAAGTGTGGTTCATTATGAGAATGCTTACTACTTATAGCTTATCTATAGCTATATTCAGTTTAAGTCAGCAAGTTGGTTAAGCTCTTACACTATACTTATGATTAGAGAACTAGAACAGAGAGACTATACTTATGGTAATTGATATCCCTAATTAACACCACGTATTCAGAGTAATATGATAGTACAACATGTTAGTTAGATGAAACAAACCATGTTCAAGCTTTATGGAGAGAGTACAAACTAAGCCTATATCGGTATAAGTCACACAAGTGATGTAACAAACTATGTATCATACTCATTGTCATAGTAATCTACATAATTAAGCTTATAATAGTGATATGGGATATGCTTACTAAGCTAACTAGTAGTGATTCTATATAGCTATCTTAACCACATCAAATTCTACAGGGAATTCTCAATGTAGGAGGGTGCAAATAGTAGGTTTTTTCTTGTACCTGGAAATTCAGAGACAACGAGACAGCGAGACGACGAGGTCGAAAATTTCCGAGGACGTCACCGAGGACGTAGATTAGAAATAACCTGGGAACATAGAACATAAAATTTAAAAAACAAAAAAAATAACAGAGCATAACCTTCTCACCTTCGCTTGCTCCCCTCCTCGCCCCTGCAACAATGCAACACAAACAGAGCGAGATAGACAACAAAAAAGCAACAATAAAGCAATGGTAACAAACCCAAAACTTGTTGCGGCCTGGGGGCCAGTATATTTATAAGAAAAAGTTCAACCGAATTATTTTGAAAAGTTTGGCCGAACTTTTGTTGCTGCTTTTCCCATCTCCAACCAAAAATCTATTTACCTACACTGTCAATATTTCGTCAATGTAAACGACAGAATTAGTTCAGGCGAATTAATTTAAAAACTTTGGCCGAACTGTTGAGAAAATGAAATTTCCGACCGCGTTTCTCCCGAAAGTGTAACCCACCTTTGCATTTTAACCCATACACAGATATATTCCCCTGGATCCCAAAATTGGGACTACCAACTTGATTTTTCATTATATTTATTTCAATTTTACAACACATATATACATGCCGAAGCATTCATACACCCCAATCCATTAACCTTATATTAGAACATACCCATAGTTCCCTTGACCCGATCTAAAAAATACCATGGACAGAAAACCAACAAGCCCAAAACCATATGCAAAACCCATGCGTGGAGCTAGTCGTGGAAAAATATAACACACACCCAACAATCATAGTAGCCTCTCAATACATTTTTACCCAAGCGGACCAATTAAATTGGTTAAATATGGGAGGGGGATTTTACAATAAAACCCACAACACCATGACTATCTAGGAGATGGAAAGGCTAGGAAAAATCACTGTTAATCCAGACAATTCTCCATGCCAATAAAAAATCATAACCAAATAACAACATGCATATACCATGCATGCCAAAACTAGTAAGGAAATCATACATGCAACTAGGTACCTGTAAAACAATCCATCTTTAGTCATTGATCCCGCTATCCCCTTGCGCTTTCATTCTTTTCCTCTGCCTTCTTTTCCAATCCAATGAATCTAGCGCGCTCCAAGCATGCTCCAACGATTCTTTAAGTGTGCAAGAGTATATGAGAGAGAGAGAATGGAATGATATCTCCAAGATTAAAAAAAACAAAAGGTTGTGAATTGGTCCTTAGAAGCCTTTTTATCATTAAGACCGCTATTTTCTTCATTTTCCTCTATATTTCCTTCAATTTTGTGACCTTTCACCTTTCTTTTCTCCTATTTTCCATTATTTTCATAAATAAATGTCAATTAATATCTCTTTTCCTTTTCCAATTTCCATAGCGATAAATTAATCACTAATGGTCATCATGACTATGTTTTTTTGCAACATTCAGTTTGGAATACGTGTCCCATGACCTTGGTCTTATTTTTCTTTTATTAACTTTAATACATGGATTTTTAACGAGGGTTGTTACACTTATTACCATAATATTTGGTTGAAAAAGAAATAAAAAATGTTTACAATGAAGGCCATAAACAAGGAATAGAGAGTTTAGTTCAAATATGCAATCTACATAGAATTAATATTTAGAACTATTTGGATGCACTATGGAAAAAATGAGGCCATTGTCTTTATTTCTTAGTGTTTTGAAGTGTAATTGTTTTCAAAGTATTTATTTACACCTTGAATAAAATATATACATTGGGGGAATTTTGAGGTCTAAAATAAACCTCCTAAGGAAAATAATAAAATAATATAGTTAAAATAATAAAATAAGAGCTATGAATTTAAAAAAGAAAAGAAAAGAAACTATTTATATTGTATTTTCAACTTATATTCTTATAGGTTTAAACTATTGTCATGTTTAGATATCCATTAGATGTGAAATTGAATTCCATGTCCAACGAGTACCCACTTTGCATATTTTTTTAGTAGACCCACATCGAAAAAAGCATGTTGAACATAATTTTTTCATGTATTTTCATTTTTTTTTCTATGTCAGAGTGGGCACTTGTTGGATGTGAAATTTAATTATGCATCTAGTGAGTCTCTACACTTGATATTAGTGTAAACCTATAATGATGTAAACCGAATATATAGTTGAAAACTATTGGGTATGTGTTATATTCTTTCCTGGGCGCAACAGAGGGGTCATAGGGGGCGGTAGTCCCACTTGTCAGGGTCCGGGGCAGCGCCTCGACGAAAAATTTTTTGGTCCTTAATTTCCGGTGGGTGGTCCGCGCCCATGGTTTTGTGCATGGTTTTGCACATGGTTTTGGGGTATGATGGTTTTCAGCCCTGTTTGGTCAATTTAGTGTATCCTAAATTGCTGCATTTAATTTGTCAATCCGGGAATCGTAAGCTGATGAAGTGCAGCGCACTATATGTGCAAGAGAACCTATTTCTTAACTTTTTGTCGTTTTTGGTTTTCTAAGGTGAAATGGAAATTCTAAGATGAAAACAAGTTTGGTTATATTTGTTCAAGGAAGTGATATCCCCTATAATGATTTACCAACTTGAAATTTTAAAAAGAAATTTGAAATTTACAATGACAAGACTTGAAAGGAAATGAAAATGTGCTGCTGAAATGAAAAAAGTGCTGCTAGTCTAATAAATCAAAATAATGAACTATTGAGCATGAAAACCAAACTATTCTTGCTGCCGACTAAACATAAAAGAAACTATGCTTAAGGAAATTCAAAATTGCAACAAAATAAATCTAAATCAGATTACATCAATTTATCTTCTGACCCTTCATCATTAGTCCAGCTATGATTTTCGGAAGTAATCATAAACAACTTGAGTAACTGATATTTAACTTGCAGAAAGTAAACTAATATCAAACCATACATTCATTATTCAATCCCTCACCATCAGTCCAGCTGTGGCTTTCGGAGGCAACTAAAGATGTCATGCATGATTTAATATATCTAAATTTGCAGAAAAGAAACTAATATTAAACTACACATTTCACAATACAATCCCTCACCATCAGTCCAGCTGTGGCTTTCGGAGGCAACTGAAAATGCTATGAGCAGCTTAATGTATCTAAATTTGCAGAAAAGAAACTAATATTAAACTACACATTTCACAATACAATCCCTCACCATCAGTCCAGCTGTGGCTTTCGGAGGCAACTGAAGATGCTATGAGCAGCTTAATATATCTAAATTTAACTACTGAAGCAAATAAGCAAAACTGAAATGAACAAAACAATACTGAAATTAAACAAAAGCTATGAAAAGCAAATTAGCAGCAGAACAATGTTAGTTCCATGTCATTAGTCAAAAAGCTATGAAAATGCCTGGGCTGCCTATCTATAACCTGAAACAAGAACACTGATCAGTAATTAACAACATAAAACATAAAGGACAGAAATGAAATGGAAATTATGGAAGTGTATAAACAGAAATGAAACAAATGCAATGTATGAACATATGAGTGGATTATGACACAATGATCTCTAAAGAAACGAAATTAAAATTATACACTAATGCACAAAACCTTAGCTGAGCAGGGGCCCTCTACACCAGCCTTGGCAACGGTCCTCAAATACGAATTAAGTTGGAAAACAGAGTCTTCTTATATTAAAAAGCAGTCATTACAGAATGGTGATGTTACGGCACAAGTGTCGCGTAATCACATTACAGAGCAGACTAAATAAGAGTTAATAGAGACTAACATCGACTAACTCTACATGCGTATGCAAACGCATTATATATAACAAAATAAATATAACTGTCTCCTAAAGTTCATGCTGGTGAAGAGCACGTAGACCACTACGTCCACGGATCTAGGATCATGGCCGTGTTGGAAAGTAAATCTACGAGAGGTGGATGCTTGAATTCGACTAAGGAACCTTGTACAGATGTCGATTTATCCTCCGCAGGCTTAGAAACGGCCGTATGAATCTTCATGTGACACGAAACAGAGTCCTGCCGACATGAGACTCCATGGTTGACTTCCATGTGGACGCCTTTGACCGCGACTTCTTTGGATGAGTTTTCTTGAACCAATAGGACACGAACCATGTCCACGTCATTCCTGACCTGCCCATGTGGCTCGTTTTCCTTGTAGACACCTGTAGCATAGAGTTTCACAAAATAGCTGCGGAAAGTTGCAGCAGCTGCGAAAAGTGGCAAGATTCCGCAGCTGAATGAACAAAATCTAAATCAAATAGCAAACACAAAAATATAATTAAAAACCATGTTAGATGCTCTTTTGCACATGATATTGACAACTTGGGAGGTTTAGGTGAGTGAAAAAGGTATAGAAAAGTGTATGGAAAAGATGCAGATTTGAAACTCAACATACCCCCACTGTGAAGGTGTTGCATGTCCTCATGAAACCAAAATTTTGATACTCTTTCTTCAGTTCATGTGCCTTGACACTTCAGCCAGCACATCCAATCCTCTCCTCTTCTTTCTTGGTACTGCCAACATTCTGGGTTTCTTCATTAAGCACCTAAATTTGATATTTACAAGTGCTCTGCTCAATTTCTGGCATTTCCTTTTCAATTTCCTATTCTTCTTCTGCCATATTCCCAAATGTAACATAGTATTATCATGGATGATCTTGTCCAGTTTGCCTTGTTCTTTCAATGTCTCATTTTCATTTTTGATGTGCTTATTTAAAAGCTCTAGCTCAAAAATTTCTTGTTTTAGTGATTGGACTAAATCATCCTGCAATGTATGAGGCTGAATGGATGAAGTACTTGGACCTGTGGCTGCCTCTTCCAAAGACTCTATATAGTCATATACTTCCTGCTGCTTGGGGTCTATTTCAGGTGTCATTTTTATTGGGCTGTCCCCAAAATGCTGTGAAGGAGAGTTATGTTCAAAATCTGGCCGAGGAGGGCTTACATCAATATCTTGCTGAGAATAGGATGGAGTATGTTCAATGTTTGATTGGGAATGAAATGAACCAGGTTCACTAACTGAATGAGATGGACTATGGTCAGTTGGGGACTGTTCAGATGTCTCCTCACCCAAATCAATGAAATGAGGACCCTTAATTTGTGTTTTCCTCAATTTTCCCTTAAGTCTGCTGCTTCTCCTCACACGCTGTGGTACACTATCCTTTTGTTTTTGTTTTCCTTTTTCTGTCTTCTTGGGCATGGATGACTGTTTTTGAAGATAAACTAATCTTTCTGATAGCACTTGATGATCTTCTTCTTCAGAAGAAGGAGTTTTATGTACAACCTCAATAGTTTCTCTTTCTTTTGGTGTTATTGGCTTCTTACCTTTGATTTCCTTCTTCTTCCTTTTTACCAGTCTCTCTTCCCTATCAGTTCTTTCCATAGTAGTAGTAGGAGTGTTTTGGATTTCATCAATTGTTATTTTCCTCCTACTTCTTCTTGCTGTGCTAGCTGTAGGAATTTCCTGAGTAGGAGTAATTTGGGTTTCAACATTTATTCTTTTTCTTCTACTCCTTCTTGTTGAACTACCTTCAGGAATTTCCTGAGGTTCCTCAAAGAAATTTCTAACCAGAAATTGTTCCCATGTATCTTTCTTTTCCTTTAACTCCTTTTCAATCAGAATTTTTACAAGGCCGTGGTGATATAGATGGGGTTCTACATCTCCCAAATGTTTCTGGACAGTCACGGACATTTTCTTCAAACTATTGAATAGAAAATATGGGAGATTGAGAGTTTGATTTTCTAGAAAATTCATCAATAGCCTGGTATGGTACATATACATGGACCCAAAACGGCCTTCACATGTAATGAATTTCTGAACAGCTAGCAGTAAAGTAGCCCATTCCTCTTTTAATGCATGCACAGGAATTCCTCTTTTAAAAACAGTTATGTCCATACCTTGGTTTCTTACGATTGTTCTCCATGCCTCATCACTGATGCTTTTATTTTTAAACCAACGCTCACCCCCCTGAAGAAGTTCCGTGGCTGTTGCTATAGATGCTTCATTGACCGCAAACTTGAGGTCTCCAATCTCTGCTTCTAAGCCATTAAATGATCTTGCAAATGCTTTCGTAACTTCTTTGTGATAACCCCTAAATTTCTGGATAAAACGCAACCAATTTGCTTTCTTCAATATCTCCTTTACTTGTGGATATCCCTCTATAAACTTAGGTCCTTCCGGCTCTGCTCTTAGCAATTTACCCATTTCTCTTTTCTGCTCTTCACAACTTTGCCTGTGTGAGGGTTCAAATGGAAATAGAACGATTGAATGCACAGGAACGAGCACAATGACTGTGGGAATGTATCATAAAATGGGAATGAGTACCATAAACGGAATGGAGTGAGACTGTGGGTAGATATCCGGGAGTGAGAATGAGCACAATGAACGAAATGAAGTAAGACAGCACAGAGTGGGGTTTCGTAAACACAACAGAGACACAATATTCGACAGCGTTTTGAATTTTGATGGCTACACAATAAATATGAGCACGTTTTGACAACGGTTATGGATTTATGCAGCTGTAAGAGTCCTTGGTCAAATCAAATATGTCTCATTGTCTCCAGTGGGATATTGGAACATGAGTGAAAATCAGAATTTTAATGATGAAATCGTTTGTGAATGAATGCAAGAGGATAATATGGAGATCGTGAAAGGTTACGGATCTGTCAATATAATCATTGCACGTAATGGATAGAGCTCATGGTTCAGAACTATATAAAAATGTGTTTTTCAAAGCTATTTGAAATAAATTTTATTCATACCTTTGGAATCTTTGCCTTTTCCCTTGGTCTTCAACTAATTGATCTCCATTGGTGTCTTGAATGCTCCATGTCTTCATTTTTTTATCCTCTCACCTGCATTTTATTTCATAATTATGGAAATAACATCTGACTGTACACTCTCTTTGAAAACAGAGTAGTAGCTGCGGAATCTGCTTCTGGCTGCGGAAACTGGAGTCAGTTGCGGAAACAGATGTCAGCTGCGGAAACTGACACAGCTATTACTTGGATGAATAGAAATGAACAAATGACAAATGACCAGATGGAAATGGTCATGAAAAAGATTTTTATTGATGGAATGGAATGAAATGAAGTGGAATGAAATGAAATGAAATGGAATGAAGTGGAATGAAGTGGAGTGGATGGTGACAAAGCTTGTGAAATGAAAGAGAGATTTTTTTTTTTGGAAAATATAGAGTGTCTGGTGTCTCTGATTTTCACCCTATATTTTCTGTATAAGACTGCCAATCAATGATTGGTTTTCAGGCTTATACCATTTTTTTTGTTTTTGTTTTTGTTTTTTTTTTTTTTTTTGGCTTAAAAGAACAAAAGCTAGGCTGGTGGAGAAGAAGAATTCTTCTGTACCAGCCTGATTGCAGAACTTTCTTGAAACATTTTGACAAAATCCTCTTTTGAGAGTGGCTTATGATAAACTTTCAATCTATGGCCATTCACAATAAGAGGAGTTTGAAATTCATCAATGGTCTTGATTCTTACAGCTCCATTGCTAAAGATCTTTTCAATCTCATATGGCCCAAGCCAATGAGTCTGAAATTTCCCTTGAAAATCTTTAAACTTGGAGTCAAATAACAATGCCCAATCTCCTTCTTGAAACTTCTTCTCTTTGATATATTTGTCATGCCATTTAGTTCTTTGATATTGAACTAGATCAGTTCTTAGAATTGCTTCTTGTCCGATCTCATCTAGCTCATTCAACTGCTCCATTCTATGCTTTTGGGCTTCTGATAAGTCCATCCCCAACTGAACTGCTATCTTGAAGGTCTTGACTTGGAACTCAATGGGGAACAAGACTTCTTTCCCATAAACAAGTTCATAGGGAGAATGTCATGTTGTATTCCTCCATGTAGTTCTGTAGGCCCACAAGGCTTCTGGAAGCCTTTCTGCCCAATCTCTTCTATGTAGATGAACAGTTTTGGTGATGATACTTTCAAGAACTTTGTTTGTGGACTCCACTTGACCATTTGCTTGTGGATGGTAAGGAGTAGATTTTCTGTGCTTGATTTTGTATTCTTCCATGAACTTCTCCACCAAATTTGATGTGAATTGGCTCCCCTGATCTGTTACAATTTCTCTTGGAACACCAAAGCGAGTAAAAATATCCTCATAAAGAAAATGAAAAACTGAATTTTCAGTAGCAGATACTAATGCTTTAGCTTCTACCCATTTAGTAACATAATCAGTACAAACCAATATATACTTCTTTTGCTTAGATGGTGGATTAATAGGTCCAATGAAATCTAAAGCCCACTTTTCAAAGGGTTCAATGAGTACCTGTGTTTGCAATGGCATTTCATTTGAAAGGGTAGGTTTCCCTACTCTTTGGCAGCTATCACACCTTTTGACATATTGTTTTGCATCTTTGAAGAGGGAAGGCCAATAATATCCCAAAGAAAGAATTTTATAGGCCGTCCTTTTGTCCGCAAAGTGTCCGCCGCATGGTTCATCATGACATGCCTTAAGAATATCAGGCATTTCATCTTCCCTGACACATCTTCTGATCACAAGATCTGGCCCTGTTTTAAACAATTCGTTAGAAATCCATGAATATTTTGAACTCTCCCGAATAATTTTTCGTTTTTCACTTGGAAATAAATGTGAAGGTAGTTTCCCTGTAACCAAATAGTTAGCAATATCTGCATACCAAGGAGTCTTAATAGTTACTGCAAACAAGTATTCATCAGGAAACTTATCCTCTACAGGAGAATCTTCTTTAGTATTTTGAATCCTAGACAAGAAATCAACTACTGTATTTTGTTTTCCTGGTCTATCCAACACAGTAATATTGAATTCTTGCAAAAGTAAGAGCCATCTTGTCACTCTGCCATTAGTAACAGGTTTGTTCATTAAATATCTAATTGCAGAATGGTCAGTATGAATAAAAGTTTCATAGCCTGTTATGTAATGTCTAAATTTATTAATTGCATGAACAACAACTAAAAACTCTTTTTCAGTCACAGTATAGTTCAACTCTGTGGGAGTCAAATTTTTACTGGTGTAATAAATGGCATAAGGTATTAAATCTTTTTGACCCAACACAGCTCCTAGAGCTGTATCTGAAGCATCTGTAGAAATATGAAAAGGGAGTTTCCAATTTGGTCCTCTCAAGATAGGTGCTTCAGATATTCTTGTTTTCAAAGTTTCAAAAGTTGATTGACAATCAGGATCCCATTTAAATTCACAGTCTTTTGTAAGCAATTTGAAGAGTGGAGATGCTATTTTAGTGAATTTTTCTATAAATCTTCTATAGTAACCAGTAAATCCTAGAAAACTTCTAACATCTCTTTGACAATTTGGATTAGGCAACTTGGAGATGACCTCAACTTTTGATCTATCAACCTTAATCCCATCTCCTGAAATATGATGTCCTAAAACAATCCCTTCAGTAAACATCATAAAGCATTTTTCATGGCTTAATGAAAGGTTTGTTTCTTTACATCTTATAAGAACTTTTTCCAAATTTTCTAATGCCTCTTCAAATGAATTACCATAAACCGTAAAATCATCCATATAAACCTCTACACAATCATGAATTAGATCAGAAAAAATTCCTAGTACTGCTCTTTGGAATGTTGCTGGTGCATTACATAACCCAAAAGGAAGCACTCGGTAGGCAAAAGTTCCCCATGGACAAGTAAGTGTGGTCTTATCTTGATCTTCAGGTGCTACCTGAATTTGATTATAGCCACTAAAACCATCCAAAAATGAAAAGTACTTTTTACCTGCTAATGTATCTAACACCTGATCAATAAAAGGCAAAGGAAAGTGATCCTTCAAAGTTGCTTTGTTCAATTCCCTGTAATCAATGCATACCCTCCATTTACCATTCTTTTTAGGCACTATAACCAAAGGAGAAACCCATCGGCTATCTAAAATTGGATAAATGAAGTTTACATTGAGTAGTTTTTGGAGCTCTTCTTTCACTATCTCCCTAAGATTTGGATTCATCCTTCTTTGAGGTTGTCTGATTGGTCTAATGTTTTCCTCAATATAGATATGATGGATGAAAGTCTTAGGATCAATACCCTTCATGTCAGTATACTCCCATGCAAATGCAGTAGAATGTTTTTGCAAGATTCTGGTTAGTTCTTCTTGTTGTGATTTCTCCAAATGTTTGTTGATATTCAATGTTTTTTCTGGAAAAATCTCAATAGTAGAACTACCAAATTCTTCCATAGAGTAAAGAGACATTTGTCTTGATGATAAATATTCTATGTCAGATTCCAACTGAAATTGTGTGGGGTCATATTCTCAAGATGTCTCAAAATTTTCTAATGTGTTCAGAATTTGACTATCCTCACTGATTTCAGAAATGGTAAAGACAGGTTGTATAGTGTCCTCATCATCGACCCATTCATTGTCTCCTACTTCTGTGATTGCTTTTGCTGGAGGATACAAATTGAATTTCTTTGTCTAATTACCATTAGAAATGTACATATCCCCAGATCTACAACTAATGAAAGCATCAGCTGTGGCTAGCCAAGGTCTTCCTAAGATAAGTGGGTGCCCTCCTAGATTACTCTTGGGAGTCAAAATCATAAAATCTACTGGATATTCCCAAGAATCTAAGGAGACCGAAATATCTTCTAATACACCATCTGGTTTAATAATTGATCGATCTGCAAGTTGCAGTAAAGTAGGTGTAAAAAGAAGGTTAGGAAGTTTTAGCTGGTCCATAGTCTGTCTACTCATAATGTTAATAGCAGCCCCTAAGTCAATCAATGTGTTTGGAATCTCTATCCCATTTATATGTGTCTTGACAATTGGACTTCCTGGATCTACATACTTCTGCATGGTAATTTTTCCCATCATAATATCTGCAATCTTTCCTACCAGGTGGATTCTTCTTGTGTCTTTTAGTTTCTTTCCTGGTCTTTTGAAACTCAACTCCTTTATTGTTTTTGCTAGAATAGGAATCTCTCGAATGGCTTGTAGCAAGGGAATCTTGATACAAACATTCTTCAATTCATCTAGAAAATCATATTTAGGCAACAAGATTTGTTTTTCCACCCCCTTGTCAATTTGTAGTCTTTCAGGATAAGGAGGTGTAGATGAAGATGCGGGTTGCTCAACTATAGGAGTTGTGGGTGTTAACTTTTCTTTTTCTTTTTGAATGTTTGAATTTTGAAGAGATGCTTCCTCAGAACCCTCATTGACTTTAAGAGAGTCCTCCTCAGAGGTATCTTGTTCTTGAATATCTATAGAAGTTTTTTCTAAAACTCTACCAGATCCGAGTTGTACATCATTGAGAGGAACAATCATATAGGTAGGAAATTGTTGTCCTTCTACCATGTAAGTATTCTGAGGATTTTTATTGTTAGGATTTGGCAATGGCTGAGCTGGAAGTTGATTTGTCTTTTGTTGGTATGGGAGCATGAGTTAAGGATTTGGATTTTGTTGAGAAGGTTGTTGTTGTGGAAATGACAATGAAAGTTGTGGATTTGGGTTTGGAAGTTGTGGAGCTTGTTGATTTTGAAAAGATGGAGGATATTGATAAAATTGAGAAAATCTCCCATAAGGATTTTGCATCCCTTGTACCCATGGCTGATATGGATTTTGATGTTGGGGCCAAGGTTGTTGCCAAGGATTCCAATTTGGTGGGGTTTGAAGATTCATAGGGTTGTTAAACCCTTGAGTTTGTTGTCCCTGCCAAGGTCTTCTTGCAACAAAACAGAGAGATTCTACCGAATTTGGGTCTTCTTGAAAGACAGCTTTGAGTCCAGGAATTGAAGGACAATCCTTGATCTCATGATTCTCTGAGCAAATCATACATGTTTCTACAACTTTTGCATCCAAGGGACATTCCCTTAAAGCATGTTTCTTCCTACATTTCGGACAAAAGATGGCTAAAGCATCTGTTTCTGCTTTCTACTTGTTTTGGATTTTAAGGGTGTCTAGTTGTTCACTAAGGCTCCCTAAAATATCAGTTTTGAACTCATCAAGCATGTTACCAATCTCTGCCCTACTTATTGATCCAGTTGCAGATTTGTTAGCCCTAATAAGAGAAGGATCCCTAGGCCCTTTTCCTGTTTTAGATTTTCCCCTTGAGAGATGGACACATAGTTCTGTTATATCACGAAGTGGGAGTTGAGAAATGTCTCCTTTCCCCATAATGTTTAAAATATCTATCCATTCATCTCTAATGGCTTTTAATATGAGGGCTTTCAAGGTTTCTTCATCTAAGTTGCTCATCTTTGCTCTTTTCAAATTGTACTGAAATCTTTCAAGTAAGTCTTCCAAATTTTCATCTTCTTTTTGCATCATTTTGAATACCTCATCCTTGTGGTTGGTGGGCATACAATAGTCCAAGTATCTATCCAAAAATGTTTGTTTCATATCATTCCAAGTCCTAATAGATTGAGTGGCTAATCCCATGAACCATTTCAAATCAGATCCCTTCAATGTTGAAGGAAACAGTTTGAGTTTTTGAGAGTCTTCCATATAGTCATAAGTTCGGCACACAACTTCAAACTCAAACAGAAATGTTTCAGGATCCTCACTTCGCAATCCATAAAAGTTAGGGAGAACAGATGGTGAGATATTTTTCATTGTTGCATGAGTTTCTTCATCAACTATAGGGAATCCAAACAAATTGTCTCCTTCCCTATTTCTACCATTATTTCCTTCACCATTGTTGTCTCCATTGTTTCCTCCTCTTCTACCTCCACCTCTATTTATTACTTCCTCTGCCATGATAGTTTCTTTAGAGTCCTTATAGTCCTCTAGTTCTTCTACCAAGGGAGGATAAGAGAGAGTCTCTTTGTTTTCTAAGTGGGTTTTAGTAGGTGATATAGGAGAATCCTCTAATTCAGCTGTTCCTTGTCTTTCAAAAATCTTAAGGCTAGGGGTAGATGGTGGTGAATCTGGTCTATGCCTTGAAGAAGATGGAGTTGTGAAAATCGAACTCTTGGCTTTAGCTATAAACCTTCCCCTAGAATCTCTTGCTCTATGTATGTCATTTTTTTTATTTTTAAAAAGTTGGGCTAATAATTCTCTTTCTGATCTTCCAGGTCACACTAGGTGCAAGAAGAGAGCATACTTAAGAAATTACTAAACCAATAACTCTCTTTTCTGATCCTCCAGATCACACTAGGTGCAAGAGGAGAGCATACTTCAAGAAGTTATCAAGTTTTCCCTTCTTTTATGATTTTATGTTTTTTTTTTTTTTTTTAAATAAATTGGCTACCTAGTTACACTTCCCCGGCAACGGCGCCAAAATGTTTGGTCAATTTAGTGTATCCTAAATTGCTGCATTTAATTTGTCAATCCGGGAATCGTAAGCTGATGAAGTGCGGTGCACTATATGTGCAAGAGAACCTATTTCTTAACTTTTTGTCGTTTTTGGTTTTCTAAGGTGAAATGTAAATTCTAAGATGAAAACAAGTTTGGTTATATTTGTTCAAGGAAGTGATATCCCCTATAATGATTTACCAACTTGAAATTTTAAAAAGAAATTTGAAATTTACAATGACAAGACTTGAAAGGAAATGAAAATGTGCTGCTGAAATGAAAAAGTGCTGCTAGTCTAATAAATCAAAATAATGAACTATTGAGCATGAAAACCAAACTATTCTTGCTGCCGACTAAACATAAAAGAAACTATGCTTAAGGAAATTCAAAATGGCAACAAAATAAATCTAAATCAGATTACATCAATTTATCTTCTGATCCTTCATCATTAGTCCAGCTATGATTTTCGGAAGTAATCATAAACAATTTGAGTAACTGATATTTAATTTGCAGAAAGTAAACTAATAATAAACCATACACTCATGATTCAATCCCTCACCATCAGTCCAGCTGTGGCTTTCGGAGGCAACCGAAGATGTCATGCATGATTTAATATATCTAAATTTGCAGAAAAGAAACTAATATTAAACTACACATTTCATAATGCAGTCCCTCACCATCAGTCTAGCTGTGGCTTTCAGAGGCAACTGAAGATGCTATGAGCAGCTTAATATATCTAAATTTGTAGAAAAGAAACTAATACTAAACTACACATTTCATAATGCAATCCCTCACCATCAGTCCAGCTGTGGCTTTCGGAGGCAACTGAAGATGCTATGAGCAGCTTAATATATCTAAATTTAACTACTGAAGCAAATAAGCAAAACTAAAATGAACAAAGCAATACTGAAATTAAACAGAAACTATGAAAAGAAAATTAGCAGCAGAACAATGTTAGTTCCATGTCATTAGTCAAAAAGCTATGAAAATGCTCGGGCTGCCTATCTATAACCTGAAACAAGAACACTGATCAGTGATTAACAATCATAAAGCATGAAAGACAGAAATGAAATGGAAATTATGGAAGTGTATAAACAGAAATGAAACAAATGCAATATATGAACATATGAATGGATTATGACACAATGATCTCTAAAGAAACGAAATTAAAATTATACACTAATGCACAAAACCTTAGCTGAGCAGGGGCCCTCTACACCAGCCTTGGCAACGGTCCTCAAATACGAATTAAGTTGGAAAACAGAGTCTTCTTATATTAAAAAGCAGTCATTACAGAATGGTGATGTTACGGCACAAGTGCCGCGTAATCACATTACAGAGCAGACTAAATAAGAGTTAACAGAGACTAACATCGACTAACTCTACATGCGTATGCAAACGCATTATATATAACAAAAGAAATATAATTGTCTCCTAAAGTTCATGCTGGTGAAGAGCACGTAGACCACTACGTCCACGGATCTAGGATCATGGCCGTGTTGGAAAGTAAATCTACGAGAGGTAGATGCTTGAATTCGACTAAGGAACCTTGTACAGATGTCGATTTATCCTCCGCAGGCTTAGAAACGGCCGTATGAATCTTCATGTGACACGAAACAGAGTCCTGCCGACATGAGACTACATGGTTGACTTCCATGTGGACGCCTTTGACCGCGGCTTCTTTGGATGAGTTTTCTTGAACCAATAGGACACGAACCATGTCCACGTCATTCCTGACCTGCCCATATGGCTCGTTTTCCTTGTAGACACCTGTAGCATATAGTTTCACAAAATAGCTGCGGAAAGTTGCAGCAGCTGCGGAAAGTGGCAAGATTCCGCAGCTGAATGAACAAAATCTAAATCAAATAGCAAACACAAAAATATAATTAAAAACCATGTTAGATGCTCTTTTGCACATGATATTGACAACTTGGGAGGTTCAGGTGAGTGAAAAAGGTATGGAAAAGCGTATGGAAAAGATGCAGATTTGAGACTCAACATACCCCCACTGTGAAGGTGTTGCATGTCCTCATGCAACCAAAATTTTGATACTCTTTCTTCAGTTCATGTGCCTTGACACTTCAGCCAGCACATCCAATCCTCTCCTCTTCTTTCTTGGTACTGCTAACATTATGGGTTTCTTCATTAAGCACCTAAATTTGATATTTACAAGTGCTCTGCTCAATTTCTGGCATTTCCTTTTTAATTTCTTATTCTTCTTCTGCCATATTCCCAAATGTAACATAGTATTATCATGGATGATCTTGTCCAGTTTGCCTTGTTCTTTCAATGTCTCATTTTCATTTTTGATGTGCTTATTTAAAAGCTCTAGCTCAAAAATTTCCTGTTTTAGTGATTGGACTAAATCATCTTGCAATGTATGAGGCTGAATGGATGAAATACTTGGACCTGTGGCTGCCTTTTCCAAAGACTCTATATAGTCATATACTTCCTGCTGCTTGGGGTCTATTTCAGGTGTCATTTTTATTGGGCTGTCCCCAAAATGCCGTGAAGGAGAGTTATGTTCAAAATCTGGCCGAGGAGGGCTTACATCAATATTTTGCTGAGAATAGGATGGAGTATGTTCAATGTCTGATTGGGAATGAAATGAACCAGGTTCACTAACTGACTGAGATGGACTATGGTCAGTTGGGGACTGTTCAGATGTCTCCTCACCCAAATCAATGAAATGAGGACCCTTAATTTGTGTTTTCCTCAATTTTCCCTTAAGTCTGCTACTGGGGGGTTTTTTTCTCGGGCCTGAGGTATACCCTATTCAATGGGAGATCTGCGGGATCAATTCTTGTTAGAAAATTATATATTATGGAGCAATGCAACACATAAAATATGCAAAAAATAAAAGCACACAAAACACATAAAACCAGAGAGACACAGATATACGTGGTTCACCCAGTTGGGCTACGTTCACCCCGAACAACCAGTCCTTCCTTTCTATTATCCAACAAAAATTGAAGAGACAAAACCTACAGTAGATCCACTGTAATATCCTCTGTTCTCTCTCACAGTCTCCCTATCTGTTTCTTGCTATGAGAATACACACATAATACACAGCCGCAATACAATACCCTCATATATACAAGGGGGTTGCCTTCTAGGGCAAAAAACCCTAAACTAAACATAACTTCTACCGTCAGATCATCCGCCTATGAACGGCCCAGATTGACTAGAAATTAATATACTTTTACAAGGAAATTTTACATCTGTTTTTAGCTTGGGGGCGCTGCCCCCGAAACCCCCCACCAGGGGGGGGCTCCGAAAAGCGCTGCCACTCCCCCATAGACCCCCCATGGAAGCGATTAATTACGGGCGGCGTTGCCGCCCCTTTTTAAGGTACAGGGGTCCAATGCTGTGATACAAAGTAAACAAGATAATCAGGCTCCACACCCAACAATCTCCCACTTGGAGATTGATTGTAGCAACTCCACCGCTGCTTCATTTGCTGGACAATGACTCCTCTTTGGACCTGGTTATTCCTCATCTTCATCGTCATCCTTGAAGACCAATTGAAACTGAGCACATTCTCAGTTTCTCCCTGGTTACAACTTTTGTTAGCATATCTGCAGGATTCTGGCTAGTGTGTATCTTTTCTAGCTTCAACTCTCCATCTTCCAATACTGATCGTATGAAATGGTACTTGAGATGTATGTGTTTAGTCCCGGAATGAAATGCTGAGTTCTTTGCAAGATGAATAGCACTTTGTCTATCACTGTATAGTGTGCCCATATCATGCTTCTTACCCAATTCATCCATAAACCTTTGTAACCAAATCATTTCTTTACTAGCTTTGTAGCAAGAATATACTCAAAAGCCTTCGTTGTTGAAAAGGCAACAACACTTGGATTTTTGAACTCCAACCGACAAATGCTCCACCTACAGTAAAATACATATCCTATAGTGCTCCTCCCGTTATCTCTGTCATCTGCGTTATCTCTGTCATCTACCATATCCGCATCAACATATCCCTGTAGAGCAATGTTTGAACCACCAAAGCATAATGCTTGATTTTTGGTACCTCCCAAATATCTGAGAATCCATTTTACTGCCATCCAATGTTCTTTTCCCGGATTATTCATGTACCTTCTTACAACTCCTAATCGCATGTGAAATATCGTGGCCTTGTGCAAGCCATTGCATACATTAAGCTTCCAACCGCTCATGCATATGGAACTTTAGATATAGTCCATTTCTTCGGGGGTCCGGGGGCACATCTCTACTAAGTTTGAAATGGCTAGCAAAATGTGTACTAACTGGTTTTGCATTATGCATATTAAATCTTTTCAACACCTTCTCTATGTACTCATTCCGAGACAATGTTAATTTGCGATTTTTCCTGTCTCTAATTATCCTCATACCAACGATTTTTTTTGCAGCTCCCAAATCCTTCATTGCAAATGAATTTGCCAAAATTCTTTTGAGCACATTTATTTCCTACATGTTAGATCCCGCAACAAGCATGTCATCTACATACAATAACTATATAATATAGCTGCCATCATTTTGCCTTTTTAGATAAACACAATGATCAGAGTGACATCTAGTATAACCTTTGTTCCGGCATTAATAAACTTTGTCAAATTTTAGATACCATCGCCTGAGTCTGCTTTTTAAGCCACACATAAGCTCTTCTTTAACCTATATTACCCAATTTTTTCTTTCCCTTTGACCTCATATCCTTTTGGTTGTTGCATGTATATCTCTTCCTCCAAATCTCTATGGAGAAATGTTGTCTTTACATCTAACTGTTCAAGATGTAAATCTTTCACTGCTACAAGACTTAAAATAGTTCTGATTGAAGTCATTTTAACAACAGGAGAAAATATTTCATCAAAATAAATACCTTTCTTCTGTGAAAACCCCTTCACCACAAGTTTAGCTTTGTACCTCTATTTTCCTCCATCTTCTTCCTTCAACCTGTAAACCCATTTATTCTGCAACGTAGTTTTACCTGCAGGCAACTTGACTAAGTCCCAAGTCTGGTTATGCATTAAGGATTCCATCTCTTCATCCATGGCTAGCTTCCACTTCTTCCTGCTTTCAACCTGCATTTCTTCTTCATAACATTTGGGTTCACCAAAATCAGTCAACAGTAAATAATATAATGAAGGAGAGTATCATTCAGGGGGTCTACTTATCGTGGTAGATCTTCTAACACCACTTTCAGGTGTTTGAGGTGCCTGTTGCTATTGTGGTGGTTGCTGCTATTGTGGTTGTTGATTATTATTATTTTCAGGCACCTTTACCTTTTCAGTTATCTCATCAAGAACCGTGTATTCCTTGCTTTCTTTTTCCTATTTATTTTCCTACAACTGATTCTTATACAAGACCTTTTCATTGAATATTACATATCTGCTCCTAACGATTTTGTGATTTTCATAATCATATAAGCGATAAACTGTAATTCATTAACACCATATCCAATAAAGGTACATTTATTTTATTCTTCCGCAAGATTTCTTCTATTTTCTTTATTACTATGGACAAAGGCCTAACAACAAAAAGGATTTAAAAAGGATTACTTTACCTTTTTACCTATCCATGACTCCCCCGGAATACCACCATCCAAGGACTTTGAAGACCCTCGATTTATTAGACAAATAGAAGTATCTACAGCATCTACCCAAAATTGTAAAGGCAATCCTGCATGCAATCTCATGCACCTTGCACGCTCCATGATTGTTCTGTTCATCCTTTCTGACACACCATTTTCTTATGGTGTTCTTCGAACTGTCTTCTCTCTGTGAATTCCATGCTCTGAACAATACCTATTAAACTCTTTGTTGCAATATTCACCTCCATTGTCTGATCTCAGACACTTCAACTTCTTTCCCGTCTCAATCTCAACCAAACCTTTTCATTTCTTGGAAGTATCAAATACATCAGATTTATTCTGAATACAATAAATCCAAGTTTTTCTAGTTGCATCATCAATAAAAGTAACATAATAGCGAGAGCCACCGAGAGATGATACCTGAGTAGGTCCCCATACATATGTATGAAGAAGCTCCAATTTTTCTCTCTTCTTTTCTTTCCCAACTCAAAGAAATATGACTCTCTTTTGTTTTCCATAAATGCAATTTTCATAGAAATCCAAATCAACATTCTTCAAACCTGGCAACAAATTTCTTGAGTGAAGAATCTTCATCCCCTTCTCACTCATGTGTCCGAGCCTATGATGCCATAATGCTACATCTTCTCCTTTGGAAGTTAAAGCATTAACAGAGTTAGAAATACCATTGCATAAATACAATGTACCAACCTTTTCGCCTTTTGCTATTACCAGGGCTCCTTTGGTGACCTTCCAAGTTTTATCCGTGAAAGTTGTCACACAACCTTCACTGCCTAACTGCCCTGTTGAAATCAGATTTTTCTTCAGATCTGGAACATGCCTTACCTCCTTTAGTAGCCATTGGTTTCCATTCTGTTGTTTTACAAGAACTTTACCCATTCCAAAAATTTTACAAGGTTTATCATCACCCAAATGAACTTGTCCAAAATCTCCTTGAACATAGTCATGAAAATATTTCTTATCAGGTGTGGCATGGAATGAAGCCCTTGAATCTACAACCCAAGAATCAGTATCATTTTCGAAAGAAAGAATCAAAGCATCTTGTAACACATCACTTGTCACATTTGTTTCATGATTGTTTTCTTGCTGTGTGTCTCCTTCTTTTCCCTTCCAAGATCTATAGTATTTCTTTAGGTGTCCTTTCTTTCCGCATTTCCACCACACTATCCCCAATCTGGACTTGGATCAACCTTTCCTTGATTTATTGCAATATCCCGAGCTCTTTCCTCTTTCCATTCTCCTTCCCCTAGACTCTGCACTCAAAGCATTACCCGATGTCTCACCGGAGCTTTTCCATCGCATTTCCTCCTTAAGGATAGCACCGACAACATCATCAAACTTTAAAGTACTAGATCCAGAGACAGAGTTACTAATGGCCATTACTAAACCATTCCAACTCTCTAGCAATGAGCACAAGAATAACAGAGGTCTAACTTCATCATCAAAGTTTACCCCTACAGAACTTAACTGACTGGTAACTGTATTGAAATCATTTAAATGGTTTTCAATAGATCCACGTTTCGACATCTGCATATTAAATAGTCGTTTCATAAGAAATACCTTGTTTGAGGCCGAGGGTTTTTCATATAGTTTCGCCAATGTCTACATCAAACCCTCTGTTTTTGTTTCCTTCGAAATATTGAAGGCGACTGACGCCGCAAGGCACAACCGTACTGTTCCGAGTGCCTTTCTATCGAGAATGTTCCATTCCGCGTCTGTCATGGCTGGCAGCTTCTTTGTTTTTCCGCTCAATGGTAGGTACATATCTTTCTGATACAGATAATCTTCCATCTGCATCTTCCACAACGGGAAGTTTTGGCCGTTAAATTTCTCTACCCTAAACTTACCATCTTCCACCATTGCTCCCACTCGAACCAGGAAACCCTTCTTTCCTGCGAGTTTATCAGCCAAATATACCTTCGGCTCTAATACAAGTTGTTAGAAAATTATATATTATGGAGCAATGCAACACATAAAATATTTGAAAAATAAAATCACACAAAACACATAAAATCAGAGAGACACAGATATACGTGGTTCACCCAGTTTGGGCTACGTCGACCCCGAACATCCAGTCCTTCCTTTCTATTATCCAGCAAAAATTGAAGAGACAAAACCTACAGCAGATCCGCTGTAATATCCTCTGTTCTATCTCACAGTCTCCCTATCTATGTCTCGCTCTGAGAATACACACATAGTACATAGCCGCAATACAATACCCTCTTATATACAAGGGGGTTGCCTTCTAGGGCAAAAAAACCTAAAATAAACATAACTTCTACCGTCAGATCATCCGCCTATGAATGGCCCAGATTGACTAGAAATTACTATACTTTTACAAGGAAAATTTACATTTTTTTTAGCTTCGGGGGTGCTGCCCCCGAAACCCCTTGCCAAGGGGGGGCTCCGAAAAGCGCTGCCACCCCCCCTATACCCCCCACGGCAGCGATTAATTACGGGCGGCGTTGCCGCCCCTTTTTAAGGCACAGGAGTCCAATGATGTGATACAAAGTAAACAAGATAATCAGGCTCCACACCCAACAAATGTAGGGTTAAAACCCACATTTGGTATCAGAGCGGTTTCAACTTCAAGGGGACGCCTTTGCTGCTGAGGGGTTTTTTGCTCGGGCCTGAGGTAGACCCTGTTCAGTGGGAGAACTGCGGGATCGATTCTTACGGTGAAAGAAGATGGAGAGCGGCAGAAAGATAGAGATCGAGAAATTTAATGGTCATAGTTTTGAGTTGTGGAAGCTCAAGATGGAGGATCTGCTGCGGTAGATCTAGGTACTAAAACAACGGAAATTTCAGATGAAGACTAGAAGAAACTGGATTAGAAGGCTAAGAGCACAATACGATTGTGTGTCTGAGATTCAATATTGTTGAATGTATCTGGGGAAGCTACGACGAAGAATTTGTGGGAAAAACTTGGTACTTTGTACCAATCTAAGTCTCTGGTGAATAAGTTGTTCCTGCGGAAAAGTCTGTATAACTTGAGGATGAAGGATGGAGACTCAGTAATAGAGCATCTAAATGCCTTCAATACTGTGGTAAGTCAGCTGTCATCTGTTGATATTAAAATCTCAGATGAAGATAAGTGCATCAGTTTGTTGTGTTCTCTACCAGACTCGTGGGACAGTCTGGTTATTGCAATAAGTAGCAATACAACTACCTTGAATTTTGATGACATTGTCTCAGCCTTGTTGTCGGAGGAAATGAGACAGAGAAATATGGAGGGATAGAATGGAGATGCCTTATATGTACTAGGAAGGTCCCAAAACATAAACAAGAATAAGGTTTCGAATAGGAGATCCAAATCTAGAGGGAGATCTAAATCTCCTGGAAAGTTTGTAAAGGTATGTTGGAAATGTGGAAAGGAAGGACACTACAAAAGGGAATGCAGATCTAAAGCTCCTGAGAAAGGAAAGGGATCTGATGATGCTCCTTCTGCAGAGGCAAAAACCACCTTGGATGAAGGTGGAGATGTGTATTTGGCTTCTTCTTCAAATACACATGTAGATCATGAGTCATGGTTGATCGAATCAGGTGCATCCTTTCACTTCACTCCCCATAGGAAGTGGTTCTGTGAGTATGAGGAATATGATGGTGGTGATGTCTTCCTAGGGGATGATAGGAAGGCCATAATCGTCAGATGCGGAAATTTCAAGCTGTTGAAAATGCAACAAGACGATGGAGCTTAGTGAAAAGAAGTCGCCTTCACTAAGTGGGCCCGCAGGCTATTTTTGGTGCAAAGTCTATTTTTAGACATATGGATCATGGTCTATGAGTTGCAGGATGCTATTTAAGGATGATTGGTCAAGTTGGTAAAAATAGATGGACCTCTATTTCTAGACATTGGGCGAAGTCTATTTTTAGACTGCCAGTCTAAAAATAGATTAGTCGAATATTATTAGCCCTTAATAATATTTGGACTATAAACATTATCTTATCCTCTTGGAGCACTTCAGTTTGATGCTTGGATGTGGCACATGCAGCTGACAGAAGGAAATATGCTTTTCCTAGGGGTTAGTTGAGCTATTGCATGGCTGACTTCAGTTATAACTCATGTGGCAGAGTTTGGTGGAGTTGATGAGACAGTTGGTGGAGTTGTGTTCGGTTTAACTTAGTTGAACTAGTGGTATTTAGTCTAACTGATAAATACACTAGTGATGAGTGGTGTGAATTAATTATTAATTAATTCACTAAATATTAACTCATAAATCAACTAAAGAATACATCAGTTAACTGCAATGCATGGACAGTTCAGTGGAGACCAGTGTTAGAGGTGGGTGAAAGGGTGAGTCTACTATCAGTTGTGACTATAGTTGTGCATGAGATTTGCACACACATTGATTGAGATTGCCAATTAGGATTGTGCAGTAAAATCCAGTGGGATTTGAACTTGGATCTCATCATTATTCATCTTGGATTGCGCAGTCGAGGCAGGCAGACAGGTGGAAGAGATTTGAACTTGTGACTTGTTCATATCTGAGCTAGTTTGTGTGTAGCATGTGATATAGTGCTGAGAGCTGTGAGGAGATTTGTGCTATGTATTGTTACATGTTCTCTATCATTATAATATACAGATAGTTGGGGTTTTTCAACTGTAAGCTTTCCCCATTACATACTGTGTTATATGTGTGCTTGATTATGTTTTAATGTGCGCATGCGACTGCTTCTATTTCCGCAAATTGATGATCAATTGTAGAAGAGGTTATGTATTATGCATGAAGCTTAAATACTGTGTAATCAGGATAATCTCGGTGAATAATTAAGCTATTATTCAAATTTATACATGGTATCAGAGCGAAATTGATCATCGGATCTATTACAGTGATTACAATTTATTTCGGTTGACAGAGTCTGTAAGTGGGCCAAGTAGCCTCTGGATCCATCCTTTCTTTGAAAGGTGATATATACAGTAAATGCCCCTACATTCGATCTCTGTGCTAGAAATAATTTGTTCTCACATATCAGAAGCGGTTGAGTTTTGAGCTGGTGGAATTCGAATTTGCAGCAGTGTGTTCTTGGTGTCGAAGTCAAAATGTCTTTCAATGGATTGCGATTGGAGTATGCCCTTGAGGGCAGCTCGAATTATGTTGCATGGAAGGACAGGATGGAGGCGGTGTTAGATGACAATGGGCTGAAGGAGTTCATAGATTCTGAAGTCCCAAAGCCTACTGATGCTGCTCAAGTTGAGGCTTGGAAAAAGAAGACAGCAAAATGTCGAAGGATTCTGTTGGAGGGCGTGAAGGATCACATTGTATCCAGCCTGCATGGTAAAGCTTCTCCATACTTGATGTGGAAAGCATTGACAGATTTATTCCAAATAAAGAGCGACCAGAGGAAGTTTGCGCTCAAGGATAAACTCTGAAACATAAAGATGGAGAAAGGCGACAGTATGCCCAAGTACCTCACGAAGTTCATCCAATGCAGGGATGAGCTGGGAAGTGTGGGGGTGACTGTAGATGATGAGGACTTGGTGAGCTTGGCTCTCCTTGGTCTTCCAAAGAGTTGGCACTCCTATCAGGACTCTGTCAATGGTCGGAAGAAATTGCCAGGATGGGAGCGACTTTGGTCGGATCTTGTTCAAGAGGAGATAAGGTGGAGTACCAGGGACGGATCTTCATCAAAGGCATCTGATGAAGAAAATTTCTCTTTGGCTGCCAAAGCAAAGAAGGGGAAGAGCAAGAAATATTCTCATTCTGGTGCGAAAGGCAAGAAGCAGGACATGTCCAAGGTGAAGTTCTTTAACTGTCACCAACACGGACATTATGCTACAAATTGTTCGCAGAAGAAGAAAAATAAGCAGGCTGCTGGATCTACAGTGGGAGAGGCCTTAGCCTCATAGTTTGAGTTGGATTTTTTTCTGATCACATGCTTGGTATCAAGTGTGATGGGTTCAATTTGGTTCTTGGACAGTGGTGCGTCTTTTCACATGATAGGAGATCGAGATTTGTTTTCTGAATTGGATGAGAAAGATCTTGGAGTGCACATCGAGATGGGCGATGATGGTAGATACAGTGCGACCGGTATCGGTACCATTTCCTTTGAGAGGGAGTCTGGTAAACCCTTCGTATTGAATGAAGTGATGCATGTTCCAGGATTGAAGAAGAATCTTATCTCTATGGCGATGTTAGAAGACAAGGGATATGATGTTGTCTTCAGTAAGGGAAAGGCTTTCCTGCGCAGTAAGACAACTGGAGAAACCCGGAAGATAGGGGTTCGAGTCAAGAACCTTTATCAATTGCAAGTAGATGGCTGCACAACAATGGCATGCAAGGCAGAAGGAGTGGTGAGCCGGGATGATGGCGAGCTGTGGCACCGGAGATTGGGCCACCTTCACCATGGAGCTTTGAAGATACTGCAGCAGATTTATACTAGGCTTCCTAAGGGCACTCTTGCGCAGTCAGATCAGTGCAAGGGGTGTACCTTGGGAAAATTTGTGAAAGCCACCTTTCACGAGAAGGATAGTCGCGCCACGACGATCCTTGAGAGAATTCACACAGATGTGTGTGGACCTTTCTCAGTAGCTTCGATAGCAAGGCACAGGTACTATGTGATATTTGTCGATGATTTTTCTCGGAAGTGCTGGATCTTCTTCATGCAGAAGAAGAGCAAGACATACTCAAAGTTTTGTGAGTTCAAGGCACTGGTTGAGAAAGAATCGGGGAAGCAGGTGAAGGCTCTTAGGAGCGACAATGGTGGTGAATTCATCTCTGGCGAATTCAAGGACTTTTGCAGCGCAGAAGGAATTCGAAGAGAGCTCATAACACCTCATAACCCACAGCAGAACGGGGTTGCTGAGCGGAAGAACAGAACGATCGTGGGTGCTGCACGGGCGATGTTGCATGATCAGGGCCTACCCATTCACTTGTGGGCGAAGGCATGCAATACTGCAGTATATGTGCAGAACCGTTGTCCTCACAGGATACTTGGCATGAGTACACCCGAGGAGGCGTTTTCTGGTAAGAAGCCTGATATTTCCCATTTGAGGATTTTGGTTCACCTGTTTACATTCATGTGACGAAGGATGCCAGGAAGAAGCTGGAGCCGACCGCAGAGGTTGGGATATTTGTGGGGTACACTGATACGCCCCACAACTATCGTGTGTATTTTCCAGACAGTCGCAAGACTGTTGTGCGACAAGATATCAAATTTCAGGAGGAGAAAGCCATGAAGTGTTCTCTTGAGAGGGAGCCACACTTGCATGCAGATGAGGAGCTATTAGTTCCTAAGGATGAGCCTCAGGATGTGGATCAGCCACAAGAGGAGGTTCATGGAGTGGAAGAGACCACTCATGCAACGCCAACCATCAGAGGGCGGAAGCGCACTACAGAAGCTGAGCGACTGGCTCAAGATGCAGAGAAGGTTGTAGGAGCACCTACATCACAGCGCAGACAGAGACAGTCACCTGATCGGTATACTGGATACATGGCTCTTATGAGAAAGTGTATCATGACAGAGCCATCCTCTTTCGAGGAAGCTGTGGAGGACCCCACATGGGTAGATGCCATGGTGGAAGAGTATGATTCGATTGTCAGAAACAGTGCATGGGAGATTGTCCCAAGATCGGAGGGGAAATCAGTGGTGGGTTCGTGATGGATCTACAAAGTGAAGCAGGCGGCTGACGGGAGTGTGGAGAAGTACAAGGCAAGATTTGTTGCCCGAGGCTTCTCACAGATAGAGGGGATCGATTATGAGGAGACCTTTGCACCTGTCGCAAGGTATTCTTCCATACGGATGATTCTTGCTCTCTTAGCGCAGATGGGGTGGCACATTCATCAATGGATGTGAAGACTGTGTTCCTCAATGGAGTCATTGAGGAGGAGGTGTACATAGAGTAGCCTGAAGGTTTCGAAATCTTCAGCAGTGAGTCGCATGTGTGCAGATTCAAGAGAGCGTTGTATGGGTTGAAACAAGCACCTCGTGCTTGGTATACACGGATAGAAAGTTATTTCACAGGACTTGGATTCTCCAAGAGTGAGGCGGATCCTAACCTATACCAGATTGTGGTGGAGGGTAAGTTGCTGATCATTGTACTTTATGTAGATGATTTGATTCTGACGGGTGATGAGCTATTGATACTTTCATGCAAGGAGGATCTTGCTAGAGAGTTTGAGATGAAGGACTTGGGCCTCCTTCATTATTTCCCGGGATTGGAAATTTGGCAGCGCAGTGATGGACTGTTTGTTTCTCAGGGTAAGTATGCCTGGAAAATATTGGAGAAGTTCAACATGCATGGCTGCAAGCCTGTTTATACTCCTCTTCCTGGAGGTTGGAGGAAGGAGGATGCTACTTCAGCGGAGGTAGTGGATGCCACTGTTTATCGACAGTTGGTGGGGTCGCTTATGTATCTGGTCAATACACGACTCGATATATGCTATGCTGTTAACCAGCTGTCACAAGCTATGGTTAAGCCTACCAAGCTCTTCTGGAAGGCAGGCAAGCATGTATTGCGTTATCTTAGAGGCACATCGGGATATGGATTGTGGTACAGACAGGTGGAAGAGATTTAAACTTGTGACTTGTTCATATCTGAGCTATTTTGTGTGTAGCATGTGATATAGTGCTGAGAGCTATGAGGAGATTTGTGCTATGTATTGTTACATGTTCTATATCATTATAATATACAGATAGTTGGGGGTTTTCAGCTGTAAGCTTTCCCCATTACATACTGTGTTATATGTGTGCTTGATTATGTTTTAATGTGCGCATGCGACTGCTTCTATTTCTGCAAATTGATGATCAATTGTAGATGAAGTTATGTATTATGCATGAAGCTTAAATAGTGTGTAATCAGGATAATCTTGGTGAATAATTCAGCTATTATTAAAATTTCTATAACACATCATACATTATCCTAATCATACATTAATTCGAATTCATGTATAACACATAACCTCTTCTACAATCAATCATCAATTTGCGGAAATAGAAACAGTCGCATGCGCACATAAACACAATATGTAATGGGGAAAGCTTATAGCTGAAAACCCCCAGCTATTTTGTATATTATAATAGAAGAGAACATGTAACAATCTCATTACAATACTCCTCACAAGTACTCAGTACTGTCTCCAAAAGTTACACACAAACTAGCTCAGTTTTGAACAAGTCACAGGTTCAAAACTCATCCACTAATTGCCTGCCTCTACTGCGTAATCCAAGTTGGTTCAATGAGAGATCCAAGTTCGAATATCCTTGGCTTCAACTGCGCAATCCTCATGGGCAATCTCCTCCAATGCTTGTGCAAATCTCATGCACAACTGCTGTCGCAACTAATAGCAAACTCACCCTTTCATCTACCTCTTCCACTGGTCTCCACTGAACTGTCCATGCACTGTAGTGAACTAATGTGTTCTTGAGTTGAATAATAAGTTAATAATTAGTGAATTAAATAATATTTAATTCACTCCACTCATTACTAGTGTATTATCCAGTTAAACTAAACACAACTAGTTCAACTAAGTTAAATCGAACACAACTCCACCAACTGTCTCATCAACTCCACCAAACTCTGCCACTGAAGTCCTAACTGAAGTCAACCATGCATGAGCTCGCCAAACCCCAAGGAATAGCGTAATTCCTTCTGTCAAATGCATGAGCCACATCCGTAGCTCCAACTGAAGTGTTGTAAGAGAATAAACTGAAGTTTAGAGTCCAAATATTATTAAGGGTTAATAATATTTTACTGACCTATTTTTAGACAGGCAGTCTAAAAATAGACTTCGATCTGTATGTCTAAAAATAGAGGTCCATCTATTTTTACCAACTCGACCAATCATCCAAGAATAGCATACTTCAACTCCCAGACCATGCTCCATATGTCTAAAAATAGACTTTGCGCCAAAAATATCCTGCGGGCCCACTTAGTGAAGGCGACTTCATTTCACTAAGCTCCATCATCTTGTTGCATTTTCAACACTCCCTCTCAACAAGATATGGATTATCTGCAACCCCTATCCTGCCTCTGTGGAATTTGAGCTTGCTCCTGGTGAGCGCCTTCATCAAGATGTCAGCATCCTGATCCTCCGTGGGAACATATGAAACTAACATGATTCTCCGCTGAACACAATCTCTGATATGATGGTACCTGATGTCGATGTGTTTGGATCTACCATGAAATAATGGATTAACTGAGAGTTTAATGCAACTCTGGTTATCACAATAAATCATAGTAGGCTCCAAGTGCAACCCGAACAATCCAACGAGGATCTTCCTCATCCAAATAGCCTCGCATGCAGCCAAGCTTGCTGCCATGTACTCGGCCTCTACTGAACTGAGTGCCACGGATCTCTGCTTCCTGTTGTACCAGGAAACTGCTGTCGACCCGATGCTGAAAATACCTCCAGATGTGCTCTTACGATCCGTTGGGCTCCCTGCCCAATCTGCATCAGTGAAGCCGGAAAGCTTCGCTCCATCCTCCTGTCTGTACCATAGACCATATCCCAATGTGCCACTAAGATAACACAATACATGCTTGCCTGCCTTCCAGAAGAGCTTGGTAGGCTTAACCATAGCTTGCGAAAGCTGGTTAACAGCATAGCATATATCGGGTCGTGTATTGACCAGATACATAAGCGACCCCACCAACTGTCGATAGACAGTGGCATCCACTACCTCCATTGAAGTAGCATCCTCCTTCCTCCAACCACCAGGAAGAGGAGTGTCAACAGGCTTGCAGCCATGCATGTTGAACCTCTCCAGAATCTCCCGGGCATACTTACCCTGAGAAACAAACAGTCCTCCACTGCGTTGCCAAATCTCCAATCCCAGGAAATAATGAAGGAGGCCCAAGTCCTTCATCTCGAACTCTCTAGCAAGGTCCTCCTTGCATGAAAGTATCAACAGCTCATCACCCATCAAAATCAGATCATCTACATACAATACAATGATCAGCAGCTTCCCCTCCACCACAATCTGGTACAGGTTAGGATCCGTCTCACTCTTGGAAAATCCAAGCCCGGTGAAATAACTGTCAATCCGTGTGTACCAAGCACGAGGTGCTTGCTTCAGCCCGTACAGTGCTCTCTTGAGTCGGCAAACATGCGACTCACTGCTGAAGATCTCGAAACCTTCAGGCTGCTCTATGTACACCTCCTCCTCAATGACTTCGTTGAGGAACGCAGTCTTCACATCCATCTGATGGATGTGCCATCCCATCTGCGCTGAGAGAGCTAGGATCGTCCGTATGGAAGAGTACCTTGCGACAGGTGAAAAGGTCTCCTCATAATCGATCCCCTCGATCTGTGAGAAGCCACGGGTGACAAATCTCGCCTTGTACTTCTCCACACTCCCATCAGCCACCTGCTTCACTTTGCAGATCCATCGCGAACCCACCACTGATTTCCCCTCCAGTCTTGGGACAATCTCCCATGCACTGTTTCTGACGATCGAATCATATTCTTCGATCGTGGCATATACCCATGCGGGTTCCTCCACAGCTTCCTCAAAAGAGGATGGCTCCGTCATGACACATTGACTCATAAGAGCCATGTATCCAGTGTACCGATCCGGTGACTGTCTCTGTCTACGCTGTGCTATAGGTGGTCCTACAACCTTCTCTGCATCTCGAGCCAGTCGCTCAGCTTCTGTAGTGCGCTTGCGCCCTCTGATGGTTGGCGCTGCATGAGTGGTCTCTTCCACCTCATGAACTTCCTCTTGTGGCTGATCCACATCCGGAAGCTCCTCCTTAGGAACTAATATCTCCTCATCTGCATGCAAGTGTAGCTCCCTCTCAAGCGAACACTGCATGGCTTTCTCCTCCTGAAATTTAATATCCCGTCGCACAACAGACTTGCAACTGTCTGGAAAATACACCCGATAGTTGTGAGGTGTATCAGTGTACCCCACAAATATTCCAACCTCTGCGGTCGGATCCAGCTTCTTTCTGGTGTCCTTCGTCACATGCATGTAGACAGGTCAGCCAAAAATTCTCAGATGAGAAATATCAGGCCTCTTGCCAGAAAATGCCTCCTCCGGTGTACTCATGCCAAGAATCTTGTGAGGACAACGGTTCTGCACATACACTGCTGTATTGCATGCCTCGGCCCACAAGTGAAGGGGTAGGCCCTGATCATGCAACATCGCCCGTGCAGCACCCACGATCGTTTTGTTCTTCCGCTCAGCCACCCCGTTCTACTGTGGGTTATGGGGTGCGATGAGCTCTCTCTGAATCGCTTCTGCACTACAAAAGTCCTTGAATTCAGCAGAAATGAATTCACCACCATTGTCGCTCCTAAGAGCCTTCGCATGCTTCCCCGATTCCTTCTCAACCAGCGCCTTGAATTCACAGAACTTTGAATATGTCTCGCTCTTCTTCTGCATGAAGAAGATCCAACACTTCCGAGAGAAATCATCAACAAAGATCACATAGTACTTGTGCTTTGCGCACATCGGCCCCTGCGAGAAAGGACCACACACGTACGTGTGAAATCTCTCGAGGATCGTCGTGGCGCGACTATCCTTCTCGTGAGTGGCTTTCACATACTTTCCCAAGGTACACCTTGCAGCGAGTACGGCGGCCAAGGGTGCCTAGGGAGTCCGGTAGAAATGTTGCTGCGGGATCTTCAAGGCTCCATGGTGAAGGTGGCCCAATCTCCTATGCCACGGTTCGCCCTCATCATCTTGGCTCACCACTTCTCCCGCCTTGCATGCCATTCTTTGCCCATGACCATCTACTTACGGCTTGATAAAGGTTCTTCGGCTAGAACCCCTATCATACGGGTCTCTCCAGTAGTCTTCTTGCGCGGGGAAGGCTTTTCCTTCGGCCGAAGACCACATCATGCCCCTTGTCTTCCAACCATCATCGCCACGAGATCAGATTCTTCATCAATCCTCGAACATGCAAAAGTTCCTTCACTATGAAAGGTTTACCAGACTCCCTCTCAAAGGAAATGGTACCGATACCAGTCGCACTGTATCTACCATCATCGCCCATCTCGATGTGCACTCAAAGATCTTTTTCCTCCAGATCTGAAAACAGATCTCGATCTCCGGTCATGTGAAATGACGCACCACTGTCCAAGAACCATACTGATCCCATCACACTTGAAACCAAGCATGCGATTAGTGAAAAATCTAGTTCGAATTGAGAAGCCAATGCCTCTCCCGCTGCAGATCCGGCAACCTTCTTATTTTTCTTCTTCTGCGGACAATTTGTGGCATAGTGTCCATGCTGGTGACAGTGAAAACACTTCACCTTGGACATGTCTTGCTTCTTGCCTTTCGCACCAGACTGAGAAGCCTTCTTTCTCTTCCCCTTCTTTGCTTTTGCAGCCAAAGCGCAATTTTCTTCATCAGATACCTTGGATGAAGAACCATCCCTGGTAGTCCTCCTTATCTCCTCCTGCATGAGATCCGCCCAAAGGCGCTCCCATCCCGGCAACTTCTCCCGACCATTGACACTATCTTGATATGAATGCCAAGCCTTCGGAAGACCAAGGAGAGCCAGGTCTACCATGTCCTCTTCTTCGAAAGTCACCCCCACACTTCCCAGCTCATCTCTGCATTGAGTGAACTTCGTGAGGTATTTGGCGATACTGTCGCCTTTCTCCATCTTAATGTTTCTGAGCTTATCCTTGAGCGCCAGCTTCCTTTGGTCACTCTTACTCTGGAATAGATCTGTCAACTCTTTCCACATCAAATATGGAGAAGCTTTTCCATGCAGGTTGGATACAATGTGATCCTTCACGCCCTCCAACAGAATCCTTCGACATTTCGCCATCTTCTTTTGCCAAGCTTTGACTTCAGCAGGATCAGTAGGCTTTTGGACATCCGTATATACAAACTCCTTCAGCCCATTATCTTCTAATACTGCCTCCATCCGATCTTTCCATGCAACATAATTCGAACTGCCTTCAAGAGCATATTCGAGTCGCAAATCGTTGAAAGACATTTTCAACTCCGGCACTAAGAAAACAAACTGCTGTAAAATTCGAATTCCAAACTCAAAAACTCAACTGCTTCTGGATATGTGAGAACAAATTATTTCTAGCACAGAGATCGACTATAAGGGCATTTACTGGATATATCACCTTTCAGAGAAAGGATGGATCCAGAGGCTACCTGGCCCGTTACAGACTTTGTCTACCGAAATAATATTCTAATCACTGCAATAGATATCGATGACTAATTCGCTCTGATACCATGTAGAAATTTGCTGAATAATGAATATTTATCCACTGAGATTATCCTGATCATACATTAATTCAAATTCATGTATAACACATAACCTCTTCTACAATCAATCATCAATTTGCGGAAATAGAAACAGTCGCATGCGCACATAAACACAATATGTAATGGGGAAAGCTTATATCTGAAAACCCCCAGCTATTTGTATATTATAATAGAAGAGAACATGTAACAATCTCAGTACAATACTCCTCACAAGTACTCAGTACTGTCTCCAAAAATTACACACAAACTAGCTCAGTTTTGAACAAGTCACAGGTTCAAAACTCATCCACTAATTTCCTGCCTCTACTACGCAATCCAAGTTGGTTCAATGAGAGATCCAAGTTTGAATATCCTTGGCTTCAACTGCGCAATCCTCATGGGAAATCTCCTCCAATGCTTGTGAAAATCTCATGCACAACTGCTGTTGCAACTAATAGCAAACTCACCCTTTCATCTACCTCTTCCACTGGTCTCCACTGAACTGTCCATGCACTGTAGTGAACTGATGTGTTCTTGAGTTGAATAATGAGTTAATAATTAGTGAATTAAATAATATTTAATTCACTCAACTCATCACTAGTGTATTAGCTAGTTAAACTAAACACAACTAGTTCAACTAAGTTAAACCGAACACAACTCCACCAACTGTCTCATCAACTCCACCAAACTCTGCCACTGAAGTCCTAACTGAATTCAACCATGCATGAGCTCACCAAACCCCTAGGAATAGCGTAATTCCTTCTATCAGATGCATGAGCCACATCCGTAGCTCCAACTGAAGTGCTGTAAGAGTATAAACTGAAGTTTAGAGTCCAAATATTATTAAGGGCTAATAATATTTGACTGACCTATTTTTAGACAGGCAGTCTAAAAATAGAATTCAACCTGTATGTCTAAAAATAGAGGTCCATCTATTTTACCAACTCGACCAATCATCCAATAATAGCATACTGCAACTCCTAGACCATGCTCCATATGTCTAAAAATAGACATAGTCTAAAAATAGACTTTGCGCCAAAAATAGCCTGCGGGCCCACTTAGTGAAGGCGACTTCATTTCACTAAGCTCCATCATCTTGTTGCATTTTCAACAAGCTGAAGCTGCAAGGTGGAAGGATTAGAACACTTCCTGGTGTTTTTCATATTACTGCATTGGCCAAAAATCTGATTTCTGTAAGAAAGATGGATGATGCGGGTGTAAAAACAGCGTTCGAGAAAGATGCCTGCAAGATGGTTCGGGGAGCACTGGTATTAATGCAGGGAGTTCGGACTGGAAATCTGTACAAGCTACAAGGTAGCACTGTTATTGATGGGTGTAACAGTTCTATGGTTCCTGAAAGTGGAGCGGAAAGCCTAGTTGTCTTTGGAGAAAAGACCATGCTATGGAATTAAAAGCTTAGACATATTGGAGAGAAGGGCCTTCGGATACTGCATAGAAATGGTATGGTAGAAGGTATGTCTAATTGCTCTCTAGATTTTGATTTCTATGAACATTGTGTATATGGGAAGAAGAATCAAGTGAGTTTTCTTTCTGGTGCTAAGAGGGTTAACAAGATATTAGAACTTGTGCACAGTGATGTGTTTGGACCTGTGTCAGTTCCATCACTGGGAAAGTTTGTGTACTATGTTTCATTCATAGATGACTTCTCAAGGAATACATGGATATATTTCTTGAGGAAGAAATCTGAAGTCTTTTACAAATTTAAAGAATTTAAGGCTCTGGTGGAAAACTAGACAGAGAAGAAGATAAAGGCATTGAGGACAGATAATGATGGGGAGTTCTGCAAGAAGGAATTTGAAGAGTTTTGTAAGAAGTGTGGTATAGCACAGCAGAAGACTACTCCATACACACCTCAACAAAATGGAGTTGCAGAAAGAATGAACAGAACACTGATGGAAAAGGCAAGAAGCATGCTCTGTGGTACTGGGTTAGGACAAGATTTCTGGGCAGAGGCAGTGGAGACTGCATGCTATCTGGGTAACAGATCACCTTCATCAGTGTTGGAGGATAAGACTCCACATGAGGTATGGACTAGTAAGAAACCCTCTCTTTCACATCTAAGGTTATTTGGATGTGATGCATATGTACATGTTCCAAAGCAGAAAAGGACCAAGTTGGATAATAAATCTGAAAGGTGCATCTTTATTGGGTATAAGGATGGTTTAAAGGGTTACAAGCTTTGGAACCCAGAAACAAGGAAGGTTGTGTACAGCCGAGATGTGGTGTTTAGAGAAGTGAAAGATGTTGTTAAAAATGAAGTCCTATCAAAGGAACCTGAAAAGATAGAGTTTGAGCTAAAGGAGGATGAATCAGACTCTACAACAGAAGAAGACTCAGAAGATGAAGAGCCACAAACTCCAGCTTTGAGAAGATCAGTTCGGGAAAGAAGGAAACCAGAAAGGTATAGTCCATCTACTTTCTGTTCAGGTTTTGCCTTAACTATAATTGATGATGAACCCAGAACTGTCAGGGAGGCAGTAGATTCAGAGGATGGAAAACTATGGAAGGAGGCCATGGTTGATGAAATGGCATCCTTGCACAAAAATGATGCATGGGATTTGGTGGAGTTGCCGACTGGAAGGAAGCCCATTGGGAGAAAATGGGTGTTTAAGAAGAAGATGAATGTAGAAGGCAAGGTGGAGAAATACAAAGCTCGGTTGGTAGTGAAAGGTTATTCCCAGGTGCCGGGAATTGATTTTGGTGATATTTTTTCTCCTGTTGCCAAGGTTACTTCTATTAGATTACTTTTATCTGTTGCTGCTGCATTTGATTTTGAGATAGAGCAGATGGATGTGAAGACAACATTTCTTCACGGGGATCTAGAAGAGGAGATCTACATGAAGCAACCTGAAGGCTTTATGGTGAAGGGTAAGAAAGAACTAGTATGCAGGTTGAAGAAGTCTCTGTATGGGTTAAAACAGTCACTAAGGATGTGGTATTAGAAATTTGATACCTATATACGGGGACTTGGCTTCACCAGAAGCAAGGAGGATCACTGTGTTTATTTTAAATTAATTGGTGACCATGTTATTTATTTGGTTTTGTATGTGGATGATATGTTGTTGATTGGAAATGACAAAGAAATTATCCAAGATTTGAAGACCCAACTGTTCTCCAAATTCGACATGAAGGATCTTGGTGTTGCAAACTATATTTTGGGCATGGAAATTAAGAGAGATTCGGCAAAGAGGAAGCTCTGGCTAAACCAGAGGAAGTATGTCAAGACTATATTACAGAGGTTCAATATGCAGGATAGTAAACCGGTGAATGTTCCTATTCCTGTAGGTGTAAATTTGTCTACTGAACAGTGTCCCAAGACACAAGAAGAAGAGGAGGATATGTCCCGTGTTCCATATGCAAGTGCATTGGGTAGCCTAATGTATGCAATGGTCTGTACTAGACCAGACATTGCACATGTAGTTAGAGTATTGGGCAGGTTTATGTCAAACCCAGGGAAGGAGCATTGGACAACAGTGAAGCGGGTTTTTAGATATTTATGTGGCACTAGTGATTATGGCTTGTGCTACCAGGGAATACCAATATTGGAAAGAATGTTGAACATTCGTGGTTTTGTTGGTGCAGACTGGGTTGGAGATCTGGACCAAAGAAGATCTACAAGTGGGTATGTGTTTAGCCTATTTGGAGGCACAGTCAGTTGGATGAGTAAAAGACAGTCTGTAGTGGCTCTTTCAACTACAAAGGCAGAATACATGGCAGCCACTCATGCAAGCAAGGAAGCAGTTTGGTTGTGGAGATTGTGTTCAAGTATGGGGTTGGTACAACAAGCTATAAGGATATACTGTGATAGCCAAAGTGCAATTTTCTTGGCTAAGAACCCTGTTTATCATTCAAAGACAAAGCACATTGATGTTCAATATCACTTTGTTAGAGATATGGTTGAGGCTAAAAGGGTGTTGTTGGTAAAGGTGGACACACTGAAGAATGTTGCAGATGCATTGACGAAGTCTGTGAGCACTCAGAAGTTCTCTTGGTGTAGAGAAACAATGGGTGTTGAAGAATTGGGCCAATGACTAAGCTCTCTTGTGGCCCCCTGCGGAAAGAAAACAACAAGTGGGAGAATGTTGGGTATATGTTATATTCTTTCCTGGGCGTAACGGGGGGGTACCGCCCCCCCTGTTGGGGTTCGGGGCAGCGCCCCGGCGAAAAATTTTTGGTCCTTAATTTCCGGTGGGCGGTCCGCGCCCATGGTTTTGTGCATGGTTTTGCACATGGTTTTGGGGTATGATGGTTTTTGGTCCCTGGTATTTTTTGTAGATCCGTTCAAGGGAACTACGGTTATGTTCTAATCCAAGGTTAATGGATTGAGGTTTATGTATGCTTTGGCATGTATATATATGTGTTGTAACACTAAAAGGAATATAATGAAAAATCAAGCTGGTCGTCCCGATTTGGGATCCAGGAGAAAATATCTGTGTTTATCTGTTTTATGTTTTATGCTCTCGCTATTGTTTATTTTCTGTTATAATATTCGTGTGTAGATAATTTATGTTCAGGGTTAAAACCTACCAAAAAAAAAAAAATAGTTTTCATCTTTACGCTCCAAATATTTATTCATTGGGATGATAACATTATTATAAATCCTACTAGTTCTTTTAAAGCTAATTTTGTTAATATTTTTTTGTTTTCGTGCCTATTTTTAACTTCAAAATTCCTCTAATAAATCTCAAACATCGAAAAAATATAATAAATAATTAAACATCTTCTAAATTGAGCATTATTTACTCAAACAATGCTTTAGATGTGAAACAACAATTTCCTAAAATGTTATGAAAAAACCTCATATTTAGACTTCCCAAACCTATTTTTTGAATCATTATATGGAGTTCAAATTTCCTTTAGAGTCTTCTACCAAAATGAAATTGTCCAAAGATATCCGATTATCATAAATGATGATTATGGATTGTAATTCCTTGAAAGTGAATTCCTCTTTGTATTAAAATTTGTGATAATGTGATATAGATAAGAGTGATCATTTGATAGATTTATCTTATGTATAAGATATATTTGATCTTCTTGTAATATATTAATATATTGGCCATGGAAATAAAACATGACGGTCTATGAGATACCTTAATAAGATCTTGAATGCCATTTAAATTGATTGTCCATCTACCTTCAATTCAATTTCAATGAGGATATGAAACTAAGCTTATTCATTTAATTTTATAAAATTAAGAATAAAATCAATTAGAATAATAAGTTTTAAAATATGTGGTGGATACAATAGAATTTTAATAAAATTAATTATTTTAAAAGTAGGTATATTAAAATGTGGATTTTTATGTTTAATTATTCATGTGTAAAGATATGTAAAGTTTATAATAATAGTGAACATTTATTGTAAAATTTAAGTTAGTATTATTAACAAAGAGGTTTTATTTTATACTAATAAATTGAATTTAAATTTTAAGGATAAAATTAATTATTTTAAAAGTGGGTATATTAAAATGCGGATTTTTATGTTTAATTATTATGTTTTAAGATGTGTAAAGTTTATAATAATAATGAACATTTATTGTAAAATTTAAGTTAGTATTATTAGCAAAAAGGTTTTATTTTATATTAATAAATTGAATTTAAATTTTAATGATAATTAAGAGAAAATATTATGTTTTATTTAAATGATTTATTTGATGATTGATTTTTATATTTTTAATAATATAAAATAATAAAATACACTATTTAATTAATTTAACTAATAAATTGAACTATTCCTTGATAAGATTTTGAAGGTTTTGAATGCCATTTAGATGGATTGTTCATCCATGTTCAATTCTTTCAATTTTAATGAGGATATGAAGGTAAGCTTATTCATTTAATTTTATAAAATTAAGAATAAGATCAATTACAATAAAAAGTTTTAAAATATGATGCGGTGAATACAATAGAATTGTAATAAAATTAATTATTTTAAAAATAGGTATATTAAAATGTGGATTTTTATGTTTAATTATTCATCGGTAAAGTTTATAATAATAGTGAAGATCTATTGTAAAATTTAAGTTATTATTATTAGCAAAGAGGTTTTATTTTATATTGTTAAATTGAATTTAAATTTTAAGGGAAAATATTAGATTTTAGTGAAATGGTTTATTTGATAATTGATTTTTATATTTTTACGCCGGAGGCGTTTTCTTTGCTGGCTTGGGGTGAGCAAACACTGTTCACTCCAGCCAATGAGAAGTTTTTATTATCACCCTTCCAGCCATTCAAATGTGGACATGTGGCACCTCCTCCAACCAATGAAATTGCTCTATTTGCCCATCTTACCAGCTGCTGATTTGAAAAAAACTTTTGAAATTCTTCAATCTCTGATATTTATTACGTTTCAAAGTGTTCGGTCACTGAAATTTACATTTCAGAGATTGAAATTTACATTGCACTACACTGAAAAACACATTTTAAATTGTTGAATCTCTGAAATTTATTACGTTTCAAATTGTTGAGTGACTGAAATTTACATTTCAGAGTTTGAAATTTACACGGCACTACACTTGCATGCATAGGTACCTATTAGAATTACATACAACTACCTGATAGATTTGAAATAGATTTGAAATTCAATGTGATTGACATACTAAAATTCTTTTTGTCTTTTCTTTGCATCCTATATTAACTCCTGGTATGATGGTTTATCAACTCCAGCCACCAAACCATTTAATACATAGAAGACACGACGCAACAATTTAATGCATAGAAGACTGCAATGCTACCGACTTCCAGCTTCCAGCCAACTTCGATGTGGTTAAATGGACTTCGATAAGATTAAATGGACTAGTGCTGACTTTCAGCTTGTAGCCCAGTTCCAGCTTCCAGCCTGCACAACTTGCAGTTGTAGCCCAGTTCCAGCTTCCATCCTGAACAAGTGAATAAGTTCCAGCTTCCAGCCTGAACAACTTGCAGACTGACTTCCAGCTTCAAGAACTTCCATCTTGAAGAACTTTCGATTCTGAAATTGCTGGTAAGCTTCTGTTACCTGCAATACATTACGAATTTACCATTTAGCTATATTTTCTTAAAAATTCCTTGTAAAACTTCCGATTTAGAAATTGCTTCTAAGCTTCTGTTACCTGCAATAGATTACAATTTTACCATTTAGTTGTGTTTACTTCAAAATTAGAATAAATTATGAGCAGATTCTTAGTTATCCTACTTACTGCTTCCAATATATGTACAAAATTATAGTAGTTGGTTCTACTCCAAACATGCAAACCCAACTTCTGGGTCCTCTTAGCATTGCTCTTCAGGTGGGTACCTTTCCATATTTTGTTGTCACTTTCCAACTCGCGTTGTAGTGCATATCTCCTGCTGTAGTGGATATCTTTGATAAGCAGGTTTATCAATATTCACTGTAACATTGAATGGAGTGAGAAAACGTATAGAAAAACTATCATGAACAAAACTTTCAGGCTATTTACCTTTTCTTTTTCCATGTAATTTCGAACTTTGTATCTGCGCCAGGTCTTACCAATCAGTTTTTTCCTCCCATGTAATTTCGAACTTCGCTCTGACACCAACTGATCTGGATTTATGGAGACTATCTAGTAGTGTTTGAGTTGCAGAATTGAACTCTTCACTTTCACTGAAAGTCTTACTACTGCACTCTTCTATCCATTGAACCCATGTCATTTTTTATCCATGTCTTCAGTGTCTGCATTAAATAAATTTTGTAGAACTAACAGTTGAATTAAGTGAAGAACGGAGAGAATTAAAACAGAGCTTCTAACAAGTGTACAGTAACACCCAAATTGAAAAATTACTGTGGAGTAGAAGTATAATCTATGATTTTGAGCTTCGTCTTGTGGGTTTTATTCTTGCGGTTATTTAGCATAAGTAAACACAGCTGTCATTTATCTGCACTAACATTTCTTAACAGGAAAACCCAAAATAACAGCAGAAAAGGAAAGAAATGAACACAGTAAACAAGCATACATAGACAATTGTTTTTTAAACTAGAGAAAAACCCTTTCGGGAACAAAAATTCCATTGTTTATTCATAAAAGGTGATAGATGTTACAGTACAAAAAACGTTGTTAGCCATTTGCCACTTGTTGTTTTCAATTTCTAGCTTTTACAGCCAGATGCCATGAATCCTCTGTTTTGTTTGCCTATGCCTTGCAGCCTTTGGTCTCTAGACACAGATGTTGTAAATGCTCTGTTTTGTCTCTCTCTTATGGTGGAATATAAACCAGCATTTCTTGCAAATCACTGATTTCAAATTTCTTTGCTTTACTATTCGAACAAAAAAAAACAAACAAAGAAAAACAAGGTCTGAGGGAGAGAGTAGGACTCTTATAGACAACAGATATAAATTGCATGATTCTTTACCTTACTAAAGGAAGGATATGTCTGTATTAGGACATAAATTACAAAATAAAAGGTTATTTGACTCCGAATTACAAAATATTTCATGAAATTAGAATCGAAAAGCTCCTTACCTGCTAGTGGGATTTGCACAACAAATTCATTATAACAAAATAAAAAAAGCATAACAAACATTCCTAAAACAACGTATGAAATTAGGATTCCAAGCCCAAAGTGATCTCTGGGTTCCAAGCCTATTAGGACATCCAATATCTGAAAGGCATCGACTGACAGTTCATTTTCACTATGCCTCCACGTCGGGCAGCTGGAGCAGAAACCCTCTTCATTGATCTCCAACGGCTGCTCCAATTCTGCTGCGTATTCTGTTCCTTTCTTGTTTCTCCTGTAATCAAATTCAGGGAAAAGCATAGAAGAACAAGAAGAAACAAGGGTTCCAAGTTACAGCACATCATAGTTAGAGCACCGAGGCTGATAAGCGAGGGATTGAGTTGCAGGTGGCGAGATAGTGATAAGCAAGGGATTGAGTTGCAGGTGGCGAGATAGTGATAAGCAAGGGATTGAGTTGCAGGTGGCGAGATAGTGTGAAAGAGACATTGACCGTCATGCACCAGAACACGTATTGGCGAGAATTCGAGATGATGGGATGGCCAGCACCCATGTTCCAATCCCGAAAGTGGTCTTTGAAACCAATACAACCCATATCACACCACTTTTGGTCGCAGGCGAAACAACCACAAAAAAACGCGATCCTATAAGATCCTGCCACGCCGGCTACCCAATACCACCCATATCACGCAAATTTTAGGCGTTAAGGTTCAGCCTTTGAAATAACGCGATATGCACTAGGACCGTTCGATATGGAGGCCGGTAGATCGAACAATAATTGCGCGGTGAAATGCTCGAATGATAACTCAAGGTATGGTCCCGTTGTTTTGTGTGATTGGATGTTTGTTTAATAAGGTCATGTTTGTTTTGTGTGATTGGATGTATATAAGAATGCATCCAAATTTTAAGGCCCCCATACAAATTCACTGGCAATTTAACTTAATGCGGAAGCTTATCTTAACCAAGGGTTATAAACCCGCAACCCAATCTTCATATGTGGAATGGTTTCTTCTTAATATATGTTCGGGATTATAAACCATAGACCTTTAATTAAACCATCCTCGGTGCTAGACCTATGATCCCAAACTCCATAGATCGAAAGTAAAAAGGTTTATTTCTATGATTAAAACCATACATTCGAACCCATTATCATATAAATATTTGGTTATACATAAAGACCCGGCCATGCATCATACTCACAACATGGCATTTAAATTTATCTCATATGGACTCCAAATTTTAATTTAACGACCCGAACATAAAATTGAATCAACCTTGATTCAAACTCATGGATGCATACAAAAATGCTTCCTTTGGCTTTGATTTGTAACAAACCCAACACCCTTGGGTCCCACAGCTCATTTAATACTTACCTCTTCGATGGGTTAACGCCTGCATACTTTCACAATGATCACCGAATAGATCTAACGGTGGATCTTACGTTGCGCTACTTTACTGAATTGTGGGCACATCCAACGGCTATCGCACGACAACCTTGTGCATTTTTTAACACCTCTTCAATCGTTAACACCTCTGCAAATTGCTGTTGCGAATGCCATTTGATCTCTTGCCACAACGATCGAACGCAAACTGCGTTTTTTATCGAACCGAACCTTAGCGTTAAAAAAAACGCGATGAGAATGGTTTTCATAAACCACTCCAGGACACGCATCCTCCAGCAAGTGATATCGCATTTTTTCTCATAAAAAAACTTACCGCTTTCCAAGGTGCGCAACACCACCGATTTGTCTTCTCATAACCGCCTTCACTATTCAATTGTAAGGTTCTATCTTCAACGCTGCCTTACTTATTTCGACCTTTTGGTTCCACTCCATCCGGTCATTGTACTATCACTTCCACTCCATCTTACAGTAACTCGCGCCACATAAAATATTTTCTGCCTTCAAGTCAGCTTCATTTGCTCAGTTTTCACAACCATTCAATACGACATCCTCCATAATATGTGAACAATCAACCTCCCCACCGATTTCGCTGCTTGCGGTTTCATTAACCCTCGCACCTACTTGGTTGCTTCTAATTCCGACCTTCAACTAATGAAGACCCACTCTTTAATTAAAGGCCTGTGCACTTCCATTCTATTTCATTATTTTGCTTCCAGTTCTTCAACAGCATCATTGCATTCATATTCCCCTTAACGCAATTCTCAACTCAAGCTATCGCACAGGTTCAACACTGTGAATGGGAAATCGATTTCAGTCAAATAGATTCCAACTCAGATCTAAACATGTTCAATTTCAATTTTAAGCTCTGAGGTTATTGAAATCAGACTCCACCATACAAATTTTAAACAAGGGCAGTAACTCAAGATGCAATATTATTAAAAAAAAACTCTATTTTTTATAAACATCATAGTTAGAAAGTAATTTTTTAAATAATAATAATAAGGAATCAATATACATTTATAAATAATAATAATAATAATTTAATTTTAAATAAATTAATATATTGATTTTTTTATTATTACTAATTATTTTTTATTAATACAATATCTAATCTATATATATAATTTTTTTTATGGCGTAATTAGAAATCTTATTACAAGTTCCTCAAAATTTAAGGTCATGTATATTAAAAAATATTTACAACTTTTTATTTTGAAATATTGTTTCAATATGATTTTATATTATTTTTGAATAAAAATTAATATTATTAATTGTGTCAATTGTGATAACTATTATTATTTAGCTTTTCAATTAGTATTTGTTATTAATTAATATATAATAATTTATTATTATTATTTAATGAAATCACATTAAAATGAATGAAATTTATTAATTACAATAATATAATGGTAAGAGTAGATTTAATTAGATTCACAAAATTAAAATAACTTGAAATTATTTTATCTCTATTTTTTTTCTACAATATTTTATATAATTTTTTATTTTATTTTTACTTTATATGTGTCTATTTTGAATAAGATAGTCCATTGAGACTTATGTCAAAATAATTTATGCCTATTTTATTTTTTAATTTAATTGAAAAAAAGAAATTATGTTTACAATTATCATTAAATTATTATTAAAAAAAAATTATGTTTGTAATTATCATTAAATTTTTATTGCTTGATTTTGTTTTACTATGTTTTCCTTGTTATATATATTTTATAAATGTGTCATATATTAATTCTTTTTATAATTAATAATATATAATAATTTAACATGCTCATAAGATGTAGAGTAGACAGGGTGTTTTATTAAGGCATTCTGTGGTGTAAAGGTCACTAATTTGAAACTCTTTGGGAAAAAATACAACCATGAAGTCTTTGCACTCATTCCCCACCTCCCCCCACCTAGATTTTGATAACACAACCATGTCCTACACACAACCCTCTATTTCACCAATTCCTTCTCATTTCCCCCCATCCCTAGCCTCCTATTTTCTCATGCGTTCCATGTCCACATCCTTGTTTCCTGCAGTGCTACCTCTACATCACACTCAATTCATGTGCATTTCTACCAGCATGTAGGGATTTTGAATAAATCAAATAAAAGTTGTGGACCTGTGGTTTGCGGCGGAATGAAAGTACTGAAGCAGAAAAGAGAGCCTAGCTCTCCTTAGTGCATGCGTTCCATTATTGCTATCAATATCTCTCCGTATATATATATATATATATATATATATATATATATATGCACGCTAAGAGATCCAACTAAACATTAAAGTTTAATACATATCATAGAGGGCACATTCAGAAAATATGTGAAGAACCTCAGGATTCTAAAACTTTTCCTGTGATGAAATTGTGGATGGGGTGATTTTACTGTTGATGATTTCATTGCTGTCAAGACATTTTCATGTTTACATAGACAGTTTATATTACCTAGCTAGAGATAATAAAAAGAAAATATTTTTGACAGTTTAAAATCCAATATTCCATATTGTCAGTAATTCGCATGCCAATTTTGAAAAAGCAGAATGTCTATTAAAAAAATACGTTCAAACCATTTCACGGTTTGTAAATATTTTCGATTACTTCAGATGCTTTCAAATACTCTCAAGCTCCCGATATATTTTTGGAAAACTTTGACCAAATAAATTCTTAGATTCTACCAAAATTTTGCAATATAACTTTACCGGAAAACAAATATTTTAGAATATTTTTAGGTACTCCACCTACTTTACCCTATGTGTACAAGGCAGGTTTCGAAAATAAGGCAAGCATTTAAAAAGGGTAATAATTTTAATAAATAAAAGATCATTATTTTCTCTATTAAAAAGTTTAGATTTTGAAATATTATTTAGATTATTAGAAAAACAATTTGTATTTTCGATAATATATTTAAGGGATGTGGACACCATTAAACTTTAAGCCATGTGATTGATATCTATTTGTTAAGTGAATTTAATATTTTCATTTAGTAGGAATTATATTCTATTTTTTAAGTGTTATAAATATATATTTTATATATATGAAATGACAACAAGACCAGTGTTCAAGGAATCAAAAACCTGTAGTCTATTATTTGTATTTTAGACAACTTCTTTCCTTTTAGAGAAATCAAATTTGTGAACGAGGACTGTGGATTTATCATTGTATATGATTTCTCATTATGTTGTGGCATTAAGAGCACTATGCATTTATGCTTTAAGGTGGGCACATAAAAACTTTAATAGACAATTTCTCTGAATCTTTTATCAATTCTTGTTTGTTTCCTTCAGCTCTCTTAAATTGCCAACTTAGAAATTTTCCTTCCTTTATGTACACATCTTATTCTTCAATTTCTTTACCTTCATATTTGTATTCTCTAGCAGCACCTTGTTTTACCAAGCCATCTGCATCGCCATGGAAACATCCTTGACTCGTAATGCTCGTTGCTCCTTGCTGGTGCTGTCGACCTGCAGCCAACCTTGCAGGTCGTTGCACTTGAACAGATAAGTTCTGCCCTGGATACAATGCCTCGCTACCGTGTATCGTTGTCTGATGGTGCTCACAAGCACACCGTTCTACTCCCTTCTTCACATACAAGGTTTGCGCAAAATGAGGACTTGCAAATAGGCTCGATAATTCATCTCAAAGGAAGCTCGTGCATGTATGCGCATCATTCCATGTAAGCTGCACACATGCCACCTCACTGCTTCCTCCCCTTTACTAATTCTCCTCTTATGTCCCTTTTTTGACTCAATTCTCATTCCTGACATTTTTCTTCCCCTCTTTGCTAATAAATATCGCGTTCTTGCAGGTCACTTTGTGTCATCGATCTTGACATACTGCAATGTGTTGCACCATTGGTTGGTGACCCAGCCCCCATTATTCTCTCCACTGAACAAATGATCCAAGCCACCTCATCCTCCTCTTCTTCCTCTCCCTTCTCATCGCCACCCTCCCTTGACATTCACTCCTTGTCCTCCCAAAACTCCACCCTAACATCTACAACTGCTCTTCCTTTTAAAGCAATCTCCTCTACCTGAAAATCTTGGTCCATCCAGGTTAGATTCCTTTCAAAGACACCCATTCGTGAATATAGCAATGCACGCGACACTGGAAAATCGCTAGGGTTTGACCTTGTTGACCGCGACGGCGAATAATTCCACGTCTCTGCCTTCAATGAGTTGGCAGAATCCCTACATGCTCTCATTGAAATTGGCCACATTTACAATGTTTCAAATGGCACCATAAAGGTCCCCAACCCTTCATATAACCATCTCAAATGGCCGTTCAAAATCCTCCTCTTCTCTTCATCAACAATGTCACAAATCTTCGCTGATGACCTTACAATTCCTTCCCATACCTATCAATTCGTGCCTATAAGTTCCCTTAAACTTTCACCTCCTATTTCATTCGTTGATGTCATAGGTGTTGTTGCTTCCCTCTCTCCTGCCTCTGTCATTCGTAAACGCAATGGCTCTGAAACTCCAAAAAAAACTATATCTCTTCGTGATATGTCCGGGAGTAGCATCAATGTCACCTTGTGGGGCCAACACTGCCATGTTGAAGGTTGTGCACTCTTCGACCTACGCATGGCTCGTGAAAATTTTGTGCTTGCAATTAAAGGGGGAAGGATTGTCGAGTTCAATGGCCAAACGATCGGCACAATCCCGACCACTTATCTACTTATAAATTCAGATATCCATGAAACACAACAGCTGAAACAATGGTTTGACAGAGAAGGAAATAAAGTGCCCTCGTCGTCGCTCAGCTGCAGATACACAAGCACAAACAAGAGGCCTCTTAGTTCAAAAACAATTGCCGACATTCTATCAATGCAACCTGCGACAATATCCCATGGATTTCACTCCGTGCTACCGCTACCTCTATTAACATGGATCATTTCTACTTCCTTGCATGTCCCCTTACCATTGATGGGATGCAATGCATGAGAAAGGCTTTACAACAAGATGACAATACCTACCGATGCTCAAAATGTGAAGGCTCGTTCAATGAGTGCGACTATCGCTAAATTCTTCGACTCCAATTGCACGACCACACTGGCAGCCTCGAAAATGTTGTCACTTTCGACAAAGCCGCAAATTCCATTCTTGGTGTCTCTGCAAAGGACCTCTGCCTCCTCTCAACCGATCCTGCAACTGCTTTGGACATATATAGCAAAATCAAAGGTCGCCATTTCCTCTTCACACTATCTTTAAAGAGGGACAGCTTCAACGGTGTTGAACGACTACACCCAACTATTGTGCACGCAGAAGAACTCGCTTACAGTGAGGCATCAACTCTCCTCCTAGAGGTCCTGCTGTCCTTGCTCCTCCCCCCACAACCAATCTGTAAAATTTAGTAGGTACATTTCAAACATCTTTTGTAATTGTTACTATATATTTTTGTCCCCTTCTACTTTCTACTAGTTCTCCTAAACACTTGGGCACCCACTCCTTTCTTCATGGCGTTTTGTATATATGTCATTCCACTATTCTTTAATGGATCTTTTTAATATATGGAAATTTAGTCACATGGTTTTTCCTTTCCTCCTTAATTGTTTGATCTTCTTTGCAACACACACATTCTCTAAATGTACATATCAATATGTTATGCTTACTATGAAAAATAATACATTAATTGCTTCTTCTCTTTTTGTAAAATACAAAATATGTCCTCAATTTACTCTAGCCAATACATGCAACATGTACTTGATTTCAAAACAAATGTTTTTCCATTTCAAATATCCAACACACATTTCCACGCAACCCATACTCAATACATTTTCTCTTTAATAATCATTTGCAATATACTTCATTCATTTGACATACCATTCCTTATTTGCAACAGCTATGCCAACCCCACCAGAAAACAGTGTGGGAAGGGAAGAACGACGACGACACTATGCACTTAACAAAGACATGATTAATGCATGTCATCGCCTCCTCTATTCAAATCGTCGAACAAACCTTCGCTCTCAAACGAACACAACCCAAACTCCCATTCCTTCGCAAAATATCGCCCTCCCCCTGTTGGGGTTCCCATGTTTTGGCCAGATTGGCAAGACCAAAACATGAGACAAAATCAGAACCACTTTTGGGCCCTAGGATCTAGCCCTCCTGGGCCTAGAGAGGGATCTCTCCAAATAGATCAAATAATGATATGTCTTTGAAGCTCAAAATGAGGTATTAGGCTAGGTATGAAGTGCAAAGGGGGGTTTTAAAATTATTTGGTTGGTTGGTTGCTAGGTTGGTCATGAGATCATGGACTGAGAAAGTAATGGGAGAAAAGGAACAAAGCAACAAGATGTTTCAGCAAAGAGGATGGGTCAAGAAAGTGCCATCCATTGGGTTATGGAGTCATGATAGGAGAATTACTTGCAACAACTAGTCGAGGCTTCCAAAGGGAAAGTCATCTAATACTAAAGGATCTTTTTAGATTAGATGGTGGGATGGAAAATTAAGGAAAGAAAGTGAGAGAAGGAAAGCAACCCAATTTCTGTCTATAGATCAGGTCAGAGGTCATTTAACTCCAGACCTGCTTGGACATACTCAAAGGAAACTCTCAAAAAGGAACAAAGGGGCAACTTGTAGATCAGACCAGAGGTCATTTAACTCCAGGTCAGCTTTAGCATGCTCCAGGGAAAACAGAGATAAGATTAACAAAGGGATCTTAGAAAGGCCAGCTGGTTGCACAAGGATCCTAGTGGACAGGGCTAACTCTAATCCCTAGTGTTCCCAAATCTTCCAGCTTAAACCCAACAAGAACATCTAAGAATCATTTCATTTGACTCATACATCAGCTAGCAACATAAGGAAATACTGCACTGGTTAAATTAACTGAGATCAATTCTTAGATAACACATTTAGCAAAAAACATCAAAGGCTAGGAGAGCAGAGACATAAGGTACCTAACAAGGGTAAATCTTATGCCATGTACTCTGATGCAAGCCAATAGAAAATGAACATTATGAAATGTAATATACAGAGTAAGAAAAACATCACCAATAGTAATAGACCAGGATCATGTGAAATGTGCTTTGATTAATTGATGCAAAACTAGTCATATACATCAGAGCTCAATGGCTGAGGTACAATCCAAATTTCTCCTCCTAGCCTACTACATAACATCTACTCTGCAACTCCCTCCCAAGACTATTCTAACAGTCAAAACTGAAACGCTCTAACTGCAACAGCAGCAACTGGACCACAACGGCCCAACAACAACCATTTACAATATGTTCTTGGGACTTCTTATAGGGGAAAAGAAAAACAAAAATTAGATGAACATTAAATGGATCTCATTAAGATAGAGTGGCGGAAACGTTCACGCCCACGCTGCTTAATGGCTCTGCAACACTGTGGGTACTCTGTAGGCTGCTTTTGGAGATCTCTGTCAGGTCGATTTTGACCTTTGGTGTCTCTTTGGAGTCCTTTCTGGATATCTGGAGCTTTGCGCTAGCCTTCTGGAATAAATGACATGGATAAAGATCTGCAGGTCTCTCCATACCTCAATAACTGTTGTCCAGATACTCTTAAAGAAGCTTCTGTCCACAACATATGTTTAAGGGCTCGAGGAGGCATGGAGATTTATTGTAGGAATGGTGTATGCCTGGAGCAAACGTTCTGCTGATATTAAACACAGATAAGACTCTTTGCGTGCTTAAGTCTTCAAACCGTGCTTTGAGTCCCTTCCTTGTGGGGTTGAACATAAATTATATCAATAATAAGCATTAATCCCCTTGAATCCTTTCGCTGGTCTGATGGCAATGCTGAAATGGCCTCTCTATGCTTTTTGCTCAATAAAATAAACTGTTATAAACCGAGGCAGTGGTGGCGGAGGAATTCTGCGGGGGCCGGAGGAGTGGTGGCGGAGCAGTGGAGAAACGGTGGAAATAATGAAAGTGGCGGGGAAATGATCACATAGTGCAAACCCAAAGGTTAAACGTTTAGGGAAAAAACAAAGAAAATGACGGAAAACAATGGAGTGAAGCCTTTGGATGTGGGACTCGTGGTACGAATCCATGGGTTAACATGTGTGCAGCTTTGTGGAGCGCCCACCATTGGATCAACTGCCCCAAATCAGGCAGTGCACGTGCATTTCGCTACGCATCATGTGCCGAACTTTAACATGCGATGAGCATGTGGTTTTGAAACAGTGTCGTTGACACGCGTCGAATGCTGAGTGGAATTGCTGGCCAACCGGAAAATACCACCCACCTCCGAAAGGCGGTGTGATAGAAGCCGGATGGTTTATGGAGTAGTGCGCGGTGGGGACCACCAGGATAGATAGCCTCTGGGCCGTCGGATCAACATGTAAAAGAACGGCGATGGCTCGGCTTTGGGGAAGGGAGAAGGAAACCTTTGTAAAACCGAAATATTAACATTTTTCCAACTTACAAAGGGGAAAGACCTATTTTATATGAATGGGTGGAAAGATTTAAGTGGTGGGGCCGAGGTCTATCGCAATCGCAAATGGAGACGGGAGCGGGTGGCAATCGCATCGCGGAAACAAAAAATGCGATTATGCAATCGGGTGGATCGGAGGTGCGATGGGGATGTTGTGATGCGATTGGAATGGTGGCGCGATCAATTGCATCACAAATATTTACGACGCGATCAATTGCATCGCAAATATTTGCGATGGATGATCGGAATATTTAAAACAAACATGCGATGTGCGATATTGCGATTAGCGCCTTAAGGGGCAGTGCTCGGTCATAGCGCTCGGTTACATGGAGAAAAAGCTAGAGGGGCTGGCGGAAAGGGGCTAAGCCTTATTATAAAGTGGAGAGTGGGTTTTGGCCCATTTTAATGCATTTTAAGGCCAAGGAAGAGTAACGATAGAGGGAAAAGGGGGAATTTGGCTAAGCAAAGGGTAGAGGAAGAATATAAAGGGGATTTGGGAGGATTGAGAGGGTACAAAATGGAAATAGAAGGGGGGACAAAGGGGAATGGAATAAGAAGGGGAGGAGGCCTTTTGGGCATTTCTTCACAAACAAAGAGGCTTGTAATGGGAATCAGCAGAGGGAAATTTATCAAAGGACACTAGGCACAAAGAGGCTTCAAGGATGATGTGTTTTCAGAGGAAATGCATTCCTTGAAGGCTCAAAACCATTTTAGCCCCCTGTTTGCTTGTCAAAAATTTATGAGGGGGATAACAGTGGCTCCACATGGGGATGGATTCTTCTTGGAGGAGTCAAGAATTCAAAGGATAGATCTTTGGTGTAGGCCAGATGCCTACTGCTTGGCACATCCCTTTCTTTCTTTAGATCAGCTGCCACAATATGAAGACATTACATCAGCAAAAACATTCTCCCAAACAACTACCTACCCACACTATAGTCCTAACATTTTTTCTTCTGGGTGCATTTTGACTTGCAGACCCTTTACATCATTTATTTTTTACAAACAAGAAAACAAACCTATTCTATTTCTACCCTTATTACTCCATGAGACTAGATTAGACTGTTGGCCTCATATGTTTCTCTACCTAATCTAATATCTGCTGGGATTAGACTGTCCAGCATATTTCTTCTCTACATTCTAAGACAGAAATTGAAAAACAGTCAAGCCAGGATTAGACTATCTGGCTTGCTGGACTTTGCAGAAATTAAAACAACTAACTACATGCTCACAGGCTGAGCTTTATTTAGCTTTTCCTACCTACCCTACTCTAACTCAAATATTTACAAATCTAGCTTACAAACATTGTCTTCCAATGTAACCAGTCCACCAAGTGATCCCATGGCTGGATAGGCAGGGCAGCTCCCACTCTTTTTGTCCAATAATAGCAGCTTTGAAAAATTTTCTTTCTGTTTGCAACATGCTGCTCAAAAATACCTTTGATCCTTCTTCAAATGTGTGCAGGAAATGTGCATAAGGATCATGAATTGATACTTGGTTATGAATATCTGGCAGGCATGCTTCAACCAGGATTTCCTCTTCTTCCACTGGATTGAGAAGAAAATTCTCTTGAGAAAGAGTGTCTCCTTCGTCTTCTGAACTGGAGGACTCATCGTATATAGCAGTTGAATCCTCTCGGAGCTCTGATATATTATGCTCTGAGGTGCTAAGCTCTGTGAAAAGGTCTATGCATTCTTGAGCAAGGGCTTATTCCGTTACTTCCTCTTTTTCGAGAGAAGGCTCGTTATTTTCATCTTGCTCAAGAATCTCTTCTTTGCTTTCCCCCTCATCTTCTAAAAAGGAAAACTGTTATCCTTCGTTCTCACGACACTCATCACTGATGCTTTCATAACTTTCCCCATCAATGTCATAGATAGGCTGACTGGGTTCACTACTTCTCTGGAGTTGCTGGCCTTGGTTTTCTTCCCATGGGTCTACTGATGATGGTTCTTGAAGCTCAGCTTCTCTCTGGAAACAATCATCATCAAATAGATCATAACTAGGAAAGTCATAATCATAAGCAATGTCACCAATCAAACCTGTCAGATTCTCAGCAAGTCTTTCTTCATCCTGATCCACAGAGGAGTTTTCTGGATCTGAATCATCAAACTCAAGAGATGAATGAGAAGGAGCGTGTGTTCTATAAAATATTTCTGAGGTGGATTGCTAATTTAATATCTGATCAATCTCCTCTTCTGTCAAAAGAGGGGTCTCTCTCTCATCATGGACAGAAGAACAACAGTCCTCTTTCTCTTGTATTAGCTGATTTGGAGGCTGGATGTTTTCTTGAGCCTCTTCTTCCACATCAAATTCTGCCTCCTCTATGTGGTCTCTTATTTCCTCAAGGCAGCGTTCCTCACTAGCTTTTGCCATTAGGTCCTGATTTTCTTTAGTCAGCGTAATACAAGACATATGTAAGCAATTAGGTAGTTCCTGATCACTTTGCTCTTCGTCTTCTATAGATTCTTGAGCATCATATATGTCTTGCTCATCTTCTAGGTCCTGAGTTTGTTCTTGTTCTGGGGGATGCATGGGCCGTTCTAAATAATCCTCACTTGCATTCAGATTAGCCATATACATCTCCAGCGATTTACCAAACGTTTCTGTTATTTCACATAATTGATCATACAAAGCATCATAATTTTTATCCCTGTCCATGTTTGGATTCATGCTTTTGCAATGAAGGCTACTGCTTCTTCTCAACCATTTCAGAGTCCTCCACCAGTGGAGTCATTAGGTCTTCTAGGAGTTATGAAGTGTGGAGTCGCCAGGTGGATGTATATGAATGCTTAAAACAGGATGCTATCCACCATCAACAATTGGATGCCAATCTAACCAGAGATCTTGGGTCTTTTGAGTGCCTAAGAGTATGTAAGATAAATGCACTCAAGTCCCCAGCGGAGTCACCATTATGTTGGGGTTCCCATGTTTTGGCCAGATTGGCAAGACCAAAAGATGAGACAACATCAGAACCGCTTTGGGGCCCTAGGATCTAGCCCTCCTGGACCTGGAGAGGGATCTCTCCAATAAAACAAAGAATGGTATATCTTTGAAAGCTCACAGTGAGATGTTAGGCTAGTTATGAAGCAAAAATGGGGGTTTTAAAATGATTTGGTTGGCTGGTTGTTGGGTTGGTCGTGAGATCATGGACTGAGAAAGTAATAGGAGAAAAGGAACAAAGTAGCTAGATGCTTCAGCCAAGAGGATAGGTCAAGAAAGTGCCATCCATTGGGCTATGGAGTCATGAAAGGTAATTACATCCAACAACTAGCCAAAGCCTCTAAAGGTCAAGTCATCTAATACTAAAGGATCTTTTAGATTAGATGGTGGGATGGAACATTAAGGAAAGAAAGTGAGAGAAGGAAAGCAACCTAATTTCTATCCATAGATCAGGTCAGAGGGCATTTAAATCCAGACCTGCTTGGACATACTCATGGGAAACTCTCAAAGAGGGACAAAGGGGCAGCTTATAGATCGTACCAGAGGTCATTTAACTCCAGGTCAGCTTTAGCATGCTCCAAGGGAAAACAGAGATAAGTTTAACAAATAGATCTTAGAAAGGCCAGTTGGTCGCACAAGGATCCTAGTGGACAGGGCTAGCTCTAATCCCCAGTGTTCCCAAATCTTCCAGCTTAAACCAAACAATAACAACTAAAGATAGATTCCATTTAACTCATACATCAGCTAGCAGCATAAGGAACTACTACACTGGTTAAATCATCTGAAATCAATCCTTAGATAACACATTTATCAGAAAAAATTGAAGGCAAGGAGAGCAGAAACATAGGGCACCTAACAAGGGTGAATCCTATGCCAATATTCTGATGCAAGCCAGTAGAACATGAAACAATATGTAAATTTAATAAACAGAGTTAGAAAAACATCACCAATAGTAATAGACCAGGATCCTGTGAAATGTGCTTTGATTAATTGATGCAAAACTAGTCACATACACTGAGCTCAATAGCTGTTACAATCCAAACTTCTCCTCCCATCCTACTACATAACAACTACTCTGCTATTCCCTCCCAAGACTGTTCTAACAATCAGAATGAATCCCTCAAAATACAACGGCAGCAGCCGAACAACAACGGCCCAACAACAACCCTTTACAATATGTTCTTTTGGATTCTTATAGGAGGAAAGAAAGACAATGGTAGTTGTAAACTTAAATGCAGTATTAACAATCTGAAGCAGTAGGAGCGCCGAGGCCCCATCTGGTTTTAATCTGAGCATTTATCTTTGGTACTTGTTGCAGTGTTGTGGTGAATTGCACAAAAATGAAGAATAATGATGTTAGGGTTTGCCATAATGTGTAACAAATGCTTCTGATGGTGTAGGACTGCTGATAGGGCAGAAATATTCATTTGGACACAAAGTCGACTGAAACAATAATGTGTACCATGTCCTTTCATGGAAGAACATTCTGCTGATACGGAAACCCTGATAGTATTATATTTCAGTGCATTGGACCGTCCACTAGTAAAAAAAGATGAAATTAATGACCAGGTGACTAAAAAAGTTAGTCACCACTATTATTTCAAGTGAATTACTACTAAATTTGAGCAATTTTAAGTAACCGAACTAAAAATGACTAACTTAAATGACTAATTTAGTCTAGGAATAAAATATATGACTAGATAATAAGTGACTAAACTAAAAACGACTAACGTAAATGACTAATTTAGTCCAAGGACAAAATATATGACCAGATAATAAGTGACTAAACTAAAAGCGACTAACTTAAATGACTAATTTAGCGTAGGATTAAAATATATGACTAGATAATAAGTGACAAAATTAATAATGATTAATGTAAATGACTATTATAGTCCAAGAATAAAAATATGACCAGTACAACAAGTATATGAATTAGTCATTTATGTCAATAATTTTTAATTGTGTCATGCCATAAATGAAAAATTGCAATTTTGATTTCGAGGTGTTACATTTCACTACAAGATTCTTTGAATCCATCTGCAGTGTTAAAATTCTCTCAGCTGTGTCCAATACTCTTTCCATTAGGTTTTTGATAAGTACTGGATGACAGTTCTCCAAGAAACATTAATGCTGGATACATTGCCCATCATTTACCTCAGAGTGATCATACCCATGATTCCCTTTGCTACCATGGGTTACTGATCCGCCCCGATGACTGATCGGCCGCTCGCACCCTGTCTCGCCCAGCTTGCCCAATCACTACACAACACTTGCATAACACCGAACGTGCTCACCAACACGACTTCGCCTGAGGCCTTTGAATCGTCTTCCCGCTATGGGGCACACACCCGTTTGACGTTTCCGCTCGTCGCGTCTGCCAAAAAGCATGACTCTGCCCATCGCTACACGACGCGCCCAAGGTGGGCATTCACCAATATGGCGCTCCCATTGCAAATCACCATCGCACATACTTGAGTTGGGCGCCCATCGCACCCCCCACCACTTGGTCGTCGCGACACTAACTCGAGGGTGTGACACTCCCTCATCCTCGCTCCACTTGTATTTAGTCATGCGAAATGCCTTCCACGTTTTGCTCAAACCTCACTCCCATTGGAGAGTGTATGAACCTTTGTTATAATAATAATAATAATCTAATTTTAAGGTCACGTCGACCAACCCAAACACCAAATTGGTGTATGAGACCCCCTTATTTATGGGATAAGGGACCCACCTCTGCGTAGCGATTTGACTACTAAGTCTACGAAGACGTACATACTCTACCCCCTCTAGTTTTGAACCTATGACCTCTTAGGAGGAAACACATGCTCTTAACCATTAAACCTACTCAAACTATGAATACTCACACACATATAAAATTTATTTATAATATGTTTAATATACATATATTGTGCAACACCAATTTAACATTTGATATAAACCCTAATTAATTTATTAAAATAATAAATGTCAATATTTATATTTTATTGAATTTATTAAAATATTAATTATCAATCTTTATATTTTATTTTTTTTTAATTATATTATATAAAATTAAATTTTAAATACATTGTGATTTTATATTTAATTAATAATTAAAATAATAAATATAAATATTAATATTAATATTTTAATTATTTAAAAAATAATTGTTTAAATATTTGTAAAACGTTTGATTGCATGCCACATTGGAAAAGTCGAAGTTCCACAGATATCAAAAGTCAAAGTGTAACATGGGCGTCCCACAGATATCAAAAGTCGAAGCGTAACATGGGCATGGGTTGATTTCATTAAAAGTGTATATGAAAGTCGAACTTGTCTCTGCTATGAAAGCCCAAGAATAGAGGAAAATCTTGCTGTTCTTACCAGGACTGGTTCAGGAAGACGAGGTTTTGAGGGCATGCCATATTCGAAGTCTGTCAAAAGTGGAAGTTAGGGAGAGGGCATGGTTGATTTCATTAAAAATATATATGAAAATCAAACTTGTCACCGGTATGAAAGCCCAAGAACAGAGAAAAACTGATTGTTCTTACCCAGACTGGTTCAGGAAGATGAGGTTCTGGGTTTTTGGCACCAAATTTTTATAGCTGGTTCTAAAATTTAGATAAAAACTGGATGTGCTGGTTAGTTGGCGCCAAATATTTTTTGTTGGCGGTAGGATTTTTGCAGTTGGCGGGAGGGTTTTGAGGGTTTTGATATATTTGAGAAAAATTAATAATATGATTAATTTTTTAGGGCTGGGAATTTTTTCTATATAAAGAGGTGGCAGCAACAAATTCACAATTGAAGTTTGCATACCCAGAGTCACAGGTTAGTTGGATTTTATATTTTTTTTATTTCCTCGCTTTGTATTTTCTCTGTTTGTTTTAAAATATCCCAAGTCTATGGCCTATCTTTATGGATATATGCGGCCTTCTCTCTGTAATATATGCAACCTTTCTATGGATATCTGCAACCTATCTCTATGCTTATATGAAGCCTTTCTCTATGAATATGGGTGCTTTTTCTTTGAGAATATATGCGACCTTCTCCTTGTATTTTTTCTGTATTATTTGCGACCTTCTCCTTGTATTATAGGTGGTCTTCTCTCTATGATTTTTTCTTAATTGTATGCAGCCTATCTCTGAGAAGGTGGATACTGTTCTAGCGAAGTGAAGTAGCCTCTTGGAGTGACCCAAATAGCCCTAACCCTCTACAGTTAGGGCATTGATCATGTGAACTTCAAGTCCTATTCTTATGTGGCCTGTTAGGAGATCGATGCTACCTTCTTGAGCAGTCCTATGTCAAGGTTTTATGTGCCCTTATCTCTGGTCCTTGTGACAGTGATATTTGGCAAGAGATAACAGATCTTGTGACAGTGATGTTTGGAAAGAGATAACAGATCTTGTGACAGTGATGTTTGGCAAGAGATAACAAATCTTGTGACTGTAATAGTGTTTATGGATGCAACCTTATCTTAAATTACCTCCATGTCTGTTTTGGTTTCTATTTTTGGTCTGATACATTCAGTGATGACTGCGATGATTATTTTTTGTAGCGATTATTTTAGCATTTCTAATTGTAGCATTCTGTGTTTTCTTTTCAGTTGGATATCCCTCTTTATAATTTCTTCTTTTGTTTTCAGACACAACTGCTAGAAAATATTTTTGATCAGAAATATGGAGGATTGGAAGATTTGCTACTTGGAGAGCTTCAATTTTCGTTCATAGCTTTCTTGGTATGCACATCCACTTGAATGATCATTATCTGATGTATTTTTAATTTAAAATAACTATCTCAACAGCAGAAAAATGTATACAGATGAATTTTTATTTGAACTTTTTAAAATGCAGATGGGTCAATCACTTGAAGCTTTTGGTCAATGGAAAGCTATTGTGTGCCTCCTCCTGAGTTGTGAGGAAGCAGTAAGTATTTTTATTTTACAGAGTACCAGACTTTTGTGATTTATTTTGAAATGTCAGAAACCAGGGCCAAATTTATATATGCAAATATGTTGAAATTGGCCTTAATGAGATCTGACCCGTGCAACAGAGTTATTAATAAGATTCCTTGAATCAATTTTGACCCTGTTATTAATATCTCCAAGAACTAATACAAGATAAGGCTGTAACTTCTTGAATTCATAAGATTCATTTGTCTAATCACAGGATTAACACATTCTTTCCTCCAAAAAACATATCTTGAGATGGCATGCCAAAATATTGTACAACTCTTGGATTCACTTTATAAGATATCAAACCCAGGTCTTGGATATCGTCTTTTCTGTGAGGTGCATTAAGAAACCCTTATAACAATGAATCCATATTGTTTTTGCATACCAAAAACACTTATCTCATTTGGCCCTTTTATACGAGATCAGAAAAACATTTTAAGTGGCAACTTCAAATGGTGATCAACAGAAGATTTATGTCCTTGAAAATAGTCTTGGACAAGGCAACATCAAGGCGTGTTTATAATTGTCATGGAACACTTCATATTTTGCAGATTCAATTTTCCTTTGTATTGACACATTTATGGATGCCAAGATGTTTTCATTTATGTTCTTTGATCCGAGACATATACAAGGGTATTAGTCTAATGACTACAAGGTCCTTGATATTTCAAGTTTATAATGCTTTGAGGAAAAACCTTTTGGACTTTTCAACTAGGCCTATATTCTGTTGACCAGATCTTAGTGAACGAATATTATTCTAGGTTGAGACTTTCCTTTAAAGTCTGTAGCAAATTCTGACCATAGGATTTGTTCAAAGAGATAGCTCGGTATCTTCAAATCAAAGGCAGCAATCGCAGACAATCTTCAGTGCTGATCATTACACAACCTTCAAGAGAATTTCAATATTTGAAAGGACTGACGAGGAACTCAGCCTCTTCTTAAGTGAAAGCTTATGGATGCCCCCTTTTAAATATTGAAATCAATCCCTTGTGTAAGATTAGTATAACATAGTGATGAAACATGAATTCCTTTTCTTTCAGCTTCAATTGATGTCTCCAGGCCTTCTCAATAATCATCATTTGTGCCTTCTGTCCATAATTTCTAAAGCATTACGGATTTGAATTATCAAGAATTCGAGTCCCCTTTATTTGAAACTTAATTTTCCTAGAATTTGAGGGTTTCATCCTTGATCAATCGTCCTGAGGACAATCCTGAGTCTCTCGGCTCCCCGCAGCTAGCTTCTGAGGCCTTTTTGACCTACTTCAGATTCATACTGAGGCCTTTCAGCCTCTGAGAATTTTGGCCCTGTTTTGAGGCCTCATATCTAGAATATTAAAAATAGAAACTTGGATGTAAGCTGGCTTGGAGTACTACTAGGGAACACTTATTTTCTTAACACAGATTAGTTGACTAAAGATTCTTTCTCCTTGAAAGCAAGAAGACTTGGCTAAGCTGCTCTTTCACGGTGAAAGCTTCAACCATGCTTTGATACCATGTTGATACCATGTCGACTCTTCATATGCCTTCTAAACTGATAATTACTTCTATTGATTTAATCCTTTTCATATTCAATTTCATCATTAAGCAATTATATAGAAGACATAAACTTGACTTTCTCTTACTTTGATCCTTCGCTTGAATGGAAGTGATCTGAATTGCCTCTGAATTGACTCAAGTCTAACGAGTATATATGGTGAATAGATGAAACTAAAGTGGTGTGTTTGAAGGGCCAGGCCGGCTTCATCTTTTGGAGGACCGACTTAACATTTGGAGCCAAGAATTCAATTTTTGTCTTTTGAAGCCGACATGAAGAACATGTCTTATATTTATTGTTACATATATTTGAAGGGCTAAAACATTTATTATCAAAACCGACCATAGCTACAAATTTCACCATTGGGTTTCTTGGGTATATCTTCTTTTCTATGGTTTGAACTTTGATGTGTTTGTTTTCTGATTTATTTACGCCGTGCATATTAAGTTAGGAAACTTAGTTTGTTGGGTTTTATGGAAATTTAACATGTGGAAGTTCGCGTTGAGACTTTTTCCATCTTGTTGCATCCCTGTACACGTTGTGGTGTGTTTTTCAGTCTCATTGGTGACTAGCAGACAAGAATAACGTCTATTTATCTATGATGGTTTACTACTATTGTGATAATGAGATCCCATTGAGACACACCGTATCCATCCCAATGTCATTCTACACTTAGGATCCTGATATATCTATGCTATCTATGCATGACTATGGAGACTGTAATAGTGTTTATGGATGCAACGTTATCTTAAATTACCTCCATGTCTGCTTTTTTTTCTATTTTTGGTCTGATACAATCAGTGATGACTGCGATGATTATTTCTTTGTAGTGATTGTTTTAGAATTTATAATTGGAGCATTATGTGTTTTCTTTTCAGTTGGATATCCCTCTTTATAATTTCTTCTTCTTTTTTTCAGACACAACTGCTGGAAAATATTTTCGATCAGAAATATGGAGGATTGGAAGATTTGCTACTTGGAGAGCTTCAATTTTTGTTCATAGATTTATTGGTATGCACATCGACTTGAATGATCATTATCTGATGTGTTTTTAATTTAAAACAATTATCTCAACTGCAAGAAAATGTATACAGATGAATTTTTATTTGAACTTTTTAAAATGCAGATGGGTCAATCACTTAAAGCTTTTGGTCAGTGAAAAGCTATTGTGTGCCTCCTCCTGAGTTGTGAGGAAGCAGTAAGTACTTTTATTTTACAGAGTACCAGACTTTTGTGATTTATTTTGAAATGTCAGAACCCAGGGCCAACTTTATATATGAAAATATGTTGAAATTGGCCTTAATGAGATCTGACCCATGCAACAGAGTTATTAATAATATTCCTTGAATCAATTTTGACCCTGTTATTAATATCTCCAAGAACTAATACAAGAGAAGGTTGTAACTTCTTGACTTCATATGATTCATTTGTCTAATCACAGGATTAAGACATTCTTTATTCCAAAAAACATATCTTGAGATGGCATGCCAAAATATTTTACAACTCTTGGATTCACATTATAAGATATCAAACCCAGGTCTTGGATATCGTCTTTTCTGTGAGGTGCATTAAGAAGCCCTTATAACAATGAATCCATATTGTTTTTGCATACCAAAAACACTTATCTCATTTGGCCCTTTTATACGAGATCAGAAAAACATTTTAAGTGGCAACTTCAAATGGTGATCAACAGAAGAGTTATGTCCTTGAAAATAGTCTTGGACAAGGCAACATCAAGGCGTGTTTATAATTGTCATGTAACACTTCATATTTTGCAGATTGAATTTTCCTTTGTATTGGCACATTTATGGATGCCAAGATGTTTTCATTTCTATTCTTTGATCCGAGACATATACAAGGGTATTAGTCTAATGACTACAAGGTCCTTGATATTTCAAGTTTATAATGCTTCGAGGAAAAACCTTTTGGACTTTTCAACTAGGCCTATATTCTGTTTGACTAGATCTTAGTGAATGAATATCCTTCTAGTTTGAGACTTTCCTTTAGAGTCTGTAGCAAATTCTGACCATAGGATTTGTTCAAAGAGATAGCTCGGTATCTTCAAATCAAAGGCAGCAATCGCAGACAATCTTCAGTGCTGATCACTACACAACCTTCAAGAGAATTTCAATCTTTGAAAGGACTGATGAGGAACTCAGCCTCTTCTTAAGTGAAAGCTTATGGATGCCCCCTTTTAAATATTGAAATCAATCCCTTGTGTAAGATTAGTATAACATAGTGATGAAACATGAATTCCTTTGCTTTCAGCTTCAATTAATGTCTGTAGGCCTTCTCAATAATCATCATTTGCGCCTTCTGTCCATAGTTTCTAAAGCATTATGGATTTGAATTATCAAGAATTCGATTCCCCTTTATCTGAAACTTAATTTTCCCAGAATTTGAGGGTTTCATCCTTGATCAGTCGTCCTGAGGACATCCTGAGTCTCTCGGCTCCCCATAGCTAGCTTCTGAGGCCTTTTCGGCCTAATTCAGATTTGTACTGAGGCCTTTTAGCCTCTAAGAATTTTGGCCCTGTTTTGAGGCCTCATATCTAGAATATTCAAAATAGAAACTTGGATGTAAGGTGGCTTGGAGTACTGCTAGGGAACAATTATTTTCTTAACACAGATTAGTTGACTGAAGATTCTTTCTCCTTGAAAGCAAGAAGACTTGGCTAAGCTGCTCTTTCACAGTGAAAGATTCAACCATGCTCTGATACCATGTTGATACAATGTTGATTCTTCATATGCCTTCTAAACTGATAATTACTTCTATTGATTTAATCCTTTTCATATTCAATTTCATCATTGAGCAATTATATGGAAGACATAAACTTGACTTTCTCTTAATTTGATCCTTCGCTTGAACAGAAGTGATCCGAATTGCCTCTGAATTGATGAATTCTAATGAGTATATATGGTGAATAGATGAAACTAAAGTGGTGTGTCTGAAGGGCCAGGCCAACTTCATATTTTGGAGGACCGACTTAACATTTGGAGCCAAAAATTCAATTTTTAGAAATTTAAATTTTTGTCTTTTGAAGCCGACATGAAGAACATGTCTTATATTTATTGTTACATATATTTGAAGGGCTAAAACATTAATTATCAAAACCGACCATAGCTACAAATTTCACCATTGGATTTCCTAGGTATATCTTCTTTTCTATGGTTTGAACTTTGATGTGTTTGTCTTCTGATTTATTTACGCTGTGCATATTAAGTTAGGAAACTCAGTTTGCTGGGTTTTATGGAAATTTAACATGTGGAAGTTCACTTTGAGACTTTTTCCATCTTGTTGCATCCCTGTACACGTTTTGGTGTGTCTTTCAGTCTCATTGGTGACTAGAAGACAAGAATAAAGTTTATTTATCTATGATGGTTTACTACTATTGTGATAATGAGATCCCATTGAGACACACCGTATCCATCCCAATGTCATTCTACACTTAGGATCCTGATATATCAATGCTATTTATGCATGACTATGGAGACTATAATAGTTTTTATGGATGCAACCTTATCTTAAATTACCTCCATGTCTGCTTTTGTTTCTATTTTTGGTCTGATACAATCAGTGATGGCTGCGATGATTATTTCTTGGTAGTGATTATTTTATCATTTCTAATTGGAACATTACGTGTTTTATTTTCAATTGGATATCCCTCTTTATAATTTCTTCTTTTGTTTTCAGACACAACTGCTGGAAAATATTTTCGATAAAAAATATGGAGGATTGGAAGATTTGCTACTTGGAGAGCTTCAATTTTCGTTCATAGCTTTCTTGGTATGCACATCCACTTGAATTATCATTATTTGATGTGTTTTTAATTTAAAACAATTATCTCAACTGCAGAAAAACGTATACAGATGAATTTTTATTTGAACTTTTTAAAATGCAAATGGGTCAATCACTTAAAGCTTTTGGTCAATGGAAAGCTATTGTGTGCCTCCTCCTCAGAACCCAGGGCCAACTTTATATATGCAAATATGTTGAAATTGGCCTTAATGAGATTTGACCCATGCAACAGAGTTATTAATAATATTCCTTGAATCAATTTTGACCCTGTTATTAATATCTCCAAGAACTAATACAAGAGAAGGTTGTAACTTCTTGACTTCATATGATTCATTTGTCTAATCACGGGATTAAGACATTCTTTATTCCAAAAAACATATCTTGAGATGGCATGCCAAAATATTATACAACTCTTGGATTCACGTTATAAGATGGGTTCAATTTATACGAACTAGGAAAAATTTGACTTGACTAAGTTATAATGGCATGGTTTGGGAAACTAATTGCATGAGTTGACCAAGGGTTGGGAATAGTGTTTGGCTCTATTGACTTGGAATTTTGGAACTACTGCCAAAGATTCTATGAGTTTCCAACATTGGACTTGACTGACCCAGACCTAGTCAGGTCAAAAATATGGTGTTTCTAGGGCAACTCATCGCTTTGGCCAGGGTCAATTTTTAAGGCTTGGTATGTTCTTCTACCTTGTCATTCATTTTTTTAGGAAATGAATTAGAGCTTTCTTCATTTTTCTTGGAATTAATAATTATAACATCCTAATGTGTGAGGGGAGTCTTTGAGCTTATTTATCTGGAAATAAAAATCAAAGGGGTTGAGTGACATAATAGTATGACAGGAAAAATCATTCAAATTGGGTGAATATGTTGCCTTATCCCCATTATAATTGTAAGACCCCTTCTGGAACGTGTAAGGTAACTTGAAACACGAATAGCTTCCTATTTGTGAATCTTCTTTTTAATTGAGCTAATTTATAACCCTTTGGAGTTCCTGCCATCTTCTTTTCCCAGGGATACTAATTTTTGGTAACCATTTTATTCTATGCACTCTGTGTCTTGGAGCTAAAGGATATTACCTTGAAGTTTGAAACCTTGCAAGCAATAGTTTGATGGCTTCATTCATTTGTCCCTGGAGTGCTGGAATTTGTGGTATGCTTAAGCTCTGAGATGTTCTCTTCTTCACCAAATTATCAACTTCATCACTCTAGTATGGATTTGGGTGCTTTTTTATGAATAATGACCTTCCATTGCTCAACCCTGTGCATGTTGATAAATCTTCCATAAATTTTTTGCAGGTCTTTCTCTTAGTAACTTTGTTGTGACCCCATATTCATGAATGAAACATTCAGATAAATTAGGCTTAGATCAGGGCATTTTGCTGGGATCTTTTTAGCGAGCTTTAGGATCCCATATTCAAGATGAGAATACTATTGGACAACTAGGGTATTGATAAATATAGCATCATGTTGTGGCAGACACTATTCAAGGAAATATGAGGGGAGCTAATACTTGACTTCTTCAAGCCAGAGATCCATCATTATCCTCAAGTTCGTAAGTTCCAACGTTTCTAGGTCAAACATAGGAACAGTTTTATGCTGGCCATGTGTTGGGTATGTGTTATATTCTTTCCACGACTAAGCACGCGCGGGGGGGTAATAGCCCCCCCCTGTCGGGGTCCGGGGCAGCGCCCCGGTGAAAATTTTGGTTACTTAATTTCCACTGGGTAGTCTGCGTCCATGGTTTTGTGCATGGTTTTGCACATGGTTTTGGGGTTCGATGGTTTTCGGCCCCTGGTATTTGAGTAGATCCGGTCAAGGGAACTACGGTTATGTTCTAATCCAGGGTTAATGGATTGGGGTTTATGTATGCTTCGGCATGTATATATATGTGTTGTAACACTAAAAGGAATATAATGAAAAATCAAGCTGGTCGTCCCGATTTGGGATCGAGGGGAAAATCTCTGTGTTTATCTGTTTTATGTTTTATGCTCTTGCTATTGTTTATTTTCTGTTATAAGAATCGTGTGTAGATATTTCTGTTCAGGGTTAAAACCTACATTTGGTATCGAAGCTGTTTCGGCTTCAAGGGGACGCCTTTGTTGTTGAGGGTTTTTTGCTCGGGCCTGTGATAGACCCTGTGCAGTGGGAGATCTGCGGGATCGATTCTTGCGGTGAAAGAATATGGCGAGCGGCGGAAAGATAGAGATCGAGAAATTTAATGGTCAGAGTTTTGAGTTGTGGAAGCTCAAGATGGAGGATCTGCTGGTGGATAAAGATCAGTGGATCACGGTAGATCCAGGTACTAAACCAACGGCAATGTCAAATGAAGACTGGAAGAAACTGGATCGAAAGGCTAAGAGCACAATACGGTTGTGTGTCTCAGATTCAGTATTGTTGAATGTATCTGGGGAATCTACGGCAAAGAATTTGTGGGAAAAACTTGGGACTTTGTACCAATCTAAGTCTCTGGTGAATAAGTTGTTCCTGTGGAAAAATCTGTATAACCTGAGGATGAAGGATGGATACTTGGTGACAGAGCATCTAAACGCCTTCAATACTGTGGTAAGTCAGCTGTCATCTGTTGATATTAAAATCTCAGATGAAGATAAGTGCATCAGTTTGTTGTGTTCTCTACCAGACTCGTGGGACAGTCTGGTTATTGCAATAGGTAGCAATACAACTACCTTGAATTTTGATGACATTGTCTCGGCCTTGCTGTCGGAGGAAATGAGATGGAGAAATATGGAGGGTCAGAATGGAGATGCCTTATCTGTACGAGGAAGGTCCCAAAACAGAAACAAGAATAAGGTTTCGAGTGGGAGATCCAAATCTAGAGGGAGATCTAAATCTCCTGGAAAGTTTGTAAAGGTGTGCTGGAAATGCGGAAAGGAAAGGCACTACAAAAAGGACTGCAGATCTAAAGCTCCTGAGAAAGGAAAGGGATCTGATGATGCTCCTTCTGCAGAGGCAAAAACCACCTCGGATGAAGGTGGGGATGTGTATTTGGCTTCTTCTTCAAATACACATATAGATCATGAGTCATGGTTGATTGACTCAGGTGCATCCTTTCACTTCACTCCCCATAGGGAGTGGTTCTGCGAGTATGAGAAATATGATGGTGGTGATGTCTTCCTAGGGGATGATAGGAGGGCTAGAATCATCGGACGTGGAAAGGTCAAGCTGAAGCTGCAAGGTGGAAGGATTAGAACACTTCCTGGTGTTCTGCATATTCCTTCATTGGCTAGAAATTTGATTTCTGTAAGCAAGATGGATGATGCAGGTGTAAAAACAGTGTTCGAGAAAGATTCCTGCAAGATGGTTCGGGGAGCACTGGTACTAATGCGGGGAGTTCGGACTGGAACTCTATACAAGCTACAAGGTAGCACTATTATTGATGGGTGTAATAGTTCTATGGTTCCTGAAAGTGGAGCGGAAAGCCTAGCTGTCTCTGGAGAAAATACCATGTTATGGCATCAAAGGCTTGGACATATTGGAGAGAAGGGCCTTCAGATACTGCACAGAAATGGTATGGTAGAAGGTATGTCTAATTTTTCTCTGGATTTCGATTTCTGTGAACATTGTGTATATGGGAAGCAGAATCGGGTGAGTTTTCCTTCTGGTGCTAAGAGGGCAAACAAGATATTAGAACTTGTGCACAGTGATGTGTTTGGGCATGTGTCAGTTCCATCACTGGGAAAGTCTGTGTACTATGTTTCATTCATAGATGACTTCTCAAGGAATACATGGATATATTTCTTGAGGAAGAAATTTGAATCTTTTGACAGATTTAAATAATTTAAGGCTCTGGTGGAAAACCAGACAGAGAAGAAGATAAAGGCGCTGAGGACGGATAATGGTGGGGAGTTCTGCAAGAAGGAATTTGAAGAGTTCTGTAAGAAGTGTGGTATAGCACGGCAGAAGACTACTCCATACACACCTCGGCAAAATGGAGTTGCAGAAAGAATGAATAGAACACTGATGGAAAAGGCAAGAAGCATGCTCAGTGGTACCGGGTTAGGACAAGAATTCTGGGCAGAGGCAGTGGAGACTGCATGTTACTTAGTTAACGGATCACCTTCATCAGCGTTGGAGGATAAGACCCCACATGAGGTATGGACTGGTAAGAAACCCTCTCTTTCACATCTAAGGGTATTTGGATGTGATGCATATGTACATGTTCCAAAGGAGAAAAGGACCAAGTTGGATAATAAATCTGAAAAGTGCATCTTTATTGGGTATAAGGATCGTTTAAAGGGTTACAAGCTTTGGAACCCAGAAAAAAGGAAGGTTGTGTACAGCCGAGATGTGGTGTTTAGAGAAGTGAAAGATGTTGTCAAACATGAATTCCTATCAAAGGAACCTGAAAAGATAGAGTTTGAGCTAAAGGAGGATGAATTAGACTCTACAACAGAAGAAGACTCAGAAGATGAAGAGCCACAAACTCCAGCTTTGAGAAGATCAGTTCGGGAAAGAAGGCAACCAGAAAGGTATAGTCCATCTGCTTTTTCTTCAGGTTTTGCCTTAACTATAACTGATGATGAACCCAGAACTGTCAGGGAGGCAGTAGATTCAGAGGATGGAAAACTCTGGAAGGAGGCCATGGTTGATGAAATGGCATCCTTGCACAAAAACGATGCATGGGATCTGGTGGAGTTGCCGGTTGGAAGGAAGCCCATTGGGAGAAAATGGGTGTTTAAGAAGAAGATGAATGTAGAAGGCAAGGTGGAGAAATACAAAGCTCGGTTGGTAGCGAAAGGTTATTCCCAGGTGCCGGGAATTGATTTTGGTGATATTTTTCTCCTGTTGCCAAGGTTACTTCTATTAGATTACTTTTATCTGTTGCTGCTGCATTTGATTTTGAGATAGAACAGATGGATGTGAAGACAGCATTTCTTCACGAGGATCTAGAAGAGGAGATCTACATGAAGCAACCTGAAGGCTTTATGGTGAAGGGTAAGAAAGAACTGGTATGCAGGTTGAAGAAGTCTCTGTATGGGTTAAAACAGTCACCAAGGATGTGGTATCAGAAATTTGATACCTATATACGGGGACTTGGCTTCACGAGAAGCAAGGAGGATCACTATGTTTATTTTAAATTAATTGGTGACCATGTTATTTATTTGGTCTTGTATGTGGATGATATGTTGTTGATTGGAAATGACAAAGAAATTATCCAAGATTTGAAGACCCAACTGTTCTCCAAATTCGACATGAAGGATCTTGGTGCTGCAAACTATATTTGGGCATGGAAATTAAGAGAGATCGGGCAAAGAGGAAGCTCTGGTTAAACCAGAGGAAGTATGTCGAGACTATATTGCAGAGGTTCAATATGCAGGATAGTAAAGCGGTGAATGTTCCTATTCCTGTAGGTGTAAAGCTGTCTGCTGAATAGTGTCCCAAGACACAAGAAGAAGAGGAGTATATGTCTCGTGTTCCATATGCAAGTGCAGTGGGTAGCCTGATGTATGCAATGGTCTGTACTAGACCAGACATTGCACATGCAGTGGGAGTATTGAGCAGGTTTATGTCAAACCCAGGGAAGGAGCATTGGACAGTAGTGAAGCGGGTTTTCGGATATTTACGTGGCACTAGTGATTATGGCTTGTGCTACCAGGGAAGACCAGGATTGGAAAGAATGTTGGACATTCGTGGTTTTGTTGATGCAGACTGGGCTGGAGATCTGGACCAAAGAAGATCTACAAGTGGGTATGTGTTTAGCCTATTTGGAGGCGCGGTCAGTTGGATGAGTAAAAGACAGTCTGTAGTGGCTCTTTCAACTACAGAGGCAGAATACATAGCAGCCACTCATGCAAGCAAGGAAGCAGTTTGGTTGCAGAGATTGTGTTCAAGTATGGGATTGGTACAGCAAGCTATAAGGATAGACTGTGATAGCCAAAGTGCAATTTTCTTGGCTAAGAACCCTGCTTATCATTCAAAGACAAAGCACATTGATGTTCAATATCATTTTGTTAGAGATATGGTTGAGGCTAAAAGGGTGTTGCTGGTAAAGGTGGACACTTTGAAGAATGTTGCAGATGCATTGACAAAGTCTGTGAGCACTTAGAAGTTCTCTTGGTGTAGAGAAACAATGGGTGTTGAAGAGTTGGGCCAATGACTAAGCCCTCCTGTGGCCCCCCGTGGAAAGAAAACAACAAGTGGGAGAATGTTGGGTATGTGTTATATTCTTTCCACGACTAAGCACGCGCACGAGAAATTTTGGTTCCTTAATTTCCGTTGGGTAGTCTGCGTCCATGGTTTTGTGCATGGTTTTGCACATGGTTTTGGGGTTCGATGGTTTTCGGCCCCTGGTATTTGAGTAGATCCGGTCAAGGGAACTACGGTTATGTTCTAATCCAGGGTTAATGGATTGGGGTTTATGTATGCTCTGGCATGTATATATATGTGTTGTAACACTAAAAGGAATATAATGAAAAATCAAGTTGGTCGTCCCGATTTGGGATCCAGGGGAAAATCTCTGTGTTGATCTGTTTTATGTTTTATGCTCTCGCTATTGTTTATTTTCTGTTATAAGATTCGTGTGTAGATAATTTCTGTTCAGGGTTAAAACCTACACCATGAACATCAGTGTTGCAGACATGGAGCTGTTTTATATGAGAAATTAAAGCTACCCGAATATAATTTATAGTTAGGAGAAGGAACTCCTTTGGAGATCAATTATCATACCTATGAACAATAAGAGACAAACCTGGAAATGATTTTGCTTACTGGGTAGTTAACCAATTATGGGTTTGCATGATTCCTCTTGTTTTCCTAGATATTGGTTTGTTCTTTCAATATGACAAGACTATTCATCTTCAATAAGGATTCCTTCAACAAATGGAATGGACCTTTCTGCCTTTGTCTCATATGGTTCACAAAACAGCTTGTTGATATGATCAACCTTCTTTTATTCCTCATCAGAGCCCATGTCATATGTAGGATGACTATCAAAGGAAAAATATCAAATCTTGCACTGCTATGTTCAAATTTAATAGGCAATGTTGATTGGAGATGGACATAATTAAGTGTGCCAAAGTTTCTACCATATTCAAAATCACAGATAGGAGTGTTGGTATCTTGAGACTTAAGGGATCTTCAGGATTTCCCTTCATTTATGAGTGTCTTATTACTCTCATTCTCAGGAAAACTAGAACTACAGTCTAGTGCATTATCTCCATCTACGCTCAAGATTTTGTCATATGTTGGTTGAATTTCCATTTTCCAGTGTAGAAAAAAGGCATGGCATGATACCCATGTCATCACGTGCTAAGTCTTCTAGGGTGATTGCAAGAGTGGTAGAAAGTTGTTTCCTACCCTCCTGCTGATATTCCTCCTCTGCATTCAGGACCTTTTCTCACACTATAAATCATCCAAATCATTCAATAAATTTAGCATATGCTAGGAAAGATGGAATTTCCTTGTATCTTTATAAGAAGAATTGGGTGATTACATGAACCGAGTAATGGTGTGGTTGGTCTTCAAAAGTAAAAAATCATTTTATTTCAAGAGTCTGTTAGGGTCTCAATTGACCAAGCAAGACATGGCCTCCAAAGATCCACTCCTCCTTGATAATATAGTCCTAAAGTTCCATGTGAGGAATATCCAAGGTCTGTTGAAACTTGAAGCAATGCCCTATGACCATTTATCTTTGTTGAAAATTTATCAAAGTATCCTTAATAGAAATTTTTCAATTTTAGTTCCTTAATCTCTGTATGACAATTCCCTTGCTGAGTGTTACAATAGTGGCAACATTCTCTGCAATTATTATTTGTTGTTGGAAGAATGAAGCAAAATGACTCAGATCCACATTCTCTTGTTTTCTTCTTTATGTTTATTGACTCTGGCAAAGACTCTTAAGAGACAGCTACCATTGTTGATTAAAGAGTCCAAAATAATAGATATTTGTGTGACAGTATTGAGGGACTTGTCTAGAAGTGAATTAGCATCAATATTGCAAATGGAAGACTTAAGCTTTCTAGGTTCTGCCTATTCTTGAGCTGTAAGTTGATTTTATTTCTTGGTTACATTTACCATGTGTATTCCACCTTCTACATTCATGTGTTTTTGTTGAAGCACATCTTCTCTATCTAGATTGGTTGACGGGTTCAATGTATATGAACTGGGAACAATTTGACTTGACTAAGTTATAATGGCATGGTTTGGGAAACTAATTGCATGATTTGACCAAGGGTTGGGAATAGTTTTTGACATTATTGACTTGGAATGTTGGAACTACTGCCAAAGATTTTGTGAGTTTCCAACATTGGACTTGACAAAAGGTAAAATGCATACCTTGTCAGTCCCAGGGGCAAGGGCTACGACATGAGTCACTTCGTCATCAATTTGTGTTGTGCATACTGCACCAAATTGTTCAGCCATCTGCCACAAAGGGTGAAGATGCGACTGTGCTTCTCCAACTGCAAAAACCCTTTTGAAAACCACTTTACAATATTTTAAAATATTTTTTTGTTCAACTACAAGAAATTCCCGGACATCCACTTCATGCAACTATTTGTTTGACAAAAAATTATGGTGAATTTTCTCAATCACCTGTGTTTGAATTGCACGGTATATGTGTTAGAAATGCGACCATACGATGAACTCAGGAAATATCTATAAATTGTGAGAAGTCACAAAAAGCAATGTTTGTTATAGATTAATTTTAGCATCTCACCGCTAAAGAAGATGTCAGTGTTCCATCTTCTAGCCTCTCATCAACGTTTGCTTCTAACAGTGACATTCCCGTCAATCCAAATTGGCGCCTACTACAGGGAAAATACATGTTTTGTACATGGCAGTCTCCATGTTCTTAGGAAAAGTCACATATATCTTTAACTACCAATTTTTAAAGACATAAATTAATAGTTGTAAGGTCTTGATTGGACACTGGAAAAGAACTAAAATGAACTTACCTTTCCACCACAATTAAATTATGTCTATGATGAGGCCAAACCCTTGCAGAATCATCGATAATTACTACTGCAAATTCCATTCCCAAAACACCATCTAGATCTTTACTTTTAGGTAGCCTATCATCTCCATCTAGGTCGGCCTCATTACCCTTTGAAATAACACGTCCTGCAATTAAAGTTCTTGTGGGATCAAGTACTTTGGCCATATCTGTGGCATAAACTCTTTTGTCCATTGTATAAACATGTAGGTCGTACAACTTGCTTGCCTGAAACATAAACCATCACAGAATTAATTAGATGAAAATAAGAACAGATCCATCTATTGGCATACAAGGAAGTTGTCAATTCCACATTGTAAATCACATATTCCCTGTAAGAAACTACAGTTTGCAAAGATAATAATATTTCAATCCAAATTTTACTAACCCTGTCCAAAAAATTCCAGATGTCAGGCCACAATTTAGTCCACAATGCACATTCCCATATGAGGAAAGCAAAAAAGCTAACGCTGAGGTTTCTCTTGATCTTGCTCCTCCTTCTTCCTTAGCATTTCCTCGTGCACATGATCTATTTCAGTAAAATGTTGGACAAACACCATTGTGAATTAAAAACATTTATATAATCATATTATCATCAGTTCATTTACTTCACATCCCTCTTTGCCTAGGAATCACCAGAAGTAGAACAAGACGATTTTTATTTTTATGACACCTTAGTTGAATTTAGAAGTGTGTGATCAAGGTCCAAAACAAGGCAAAGTTTCTTGGCACTAAACATCTTATTTTGTTCATCAATTCTCCGTGCTTGTTCCTGTTGGATTGCAATTCATTGTTCTTCACTTAGCCCTTCCAAGAAATGATTCACATCACCACAAGGATTCATATGATTTTGTGTGATTGTGGTAATTTCATTTGGCAAACTCTGTGAGAGGGGCATAACCATGCTTGAATCCTTTGGAAGTGCTATGTCTTGTTTAATATCTTCTTCTGGAGATTTATAAGAGTCAGTGAATTCCTGCTCCAAGTCAACGGGGATTTCAATTTTAGTTCCTTAATCTCTGTATGACAATTCCCTTGCCGAGTGTTACAACAGTGGAAACATTCTCTAAAATTATTATTTTGTGTTGGAAGAATGAAGCAATATGACTGAGATCCACATTCTCTTGTTCGCTTCTTTACATTTATTGACTCTGGCAAAGAATCTTAATAGACAGCTACCATTTTTTATTAAAGAGTCCAAAATAATAGATATATGTGTGGCAAGATTGCGGGACTTGTCTAGAAGTCAATTAGCATCAATATTGCAAATGGAAGACTTAAGCTTTCTAGGTTCTACCTGTTCTTGAGCTGTAAGTTGATTTTCTGTTGGGTGTGGAGCCTGATTATCTTGTTTACTTTGTATCATAGCATTGGACCCCTGTACCTTAAAAGGGGCGGCAACACCGCCTGTAATTAATCGCTACCATGGGGGGTCCAGGGGGGGCGGCAACGCTTTTCAGAGCCCCCCCCTGGCGGGGGCTTTCGGGGGCAGCACCCCCAAAGCTAAAAACAGATGTAAAATTTCCTTGTAAAAGTATAGTAATTTCTAGTCAATCTGGGCCGTTCATTAGGCAAATGATTTGACGGTAGAAGTTATGTTTAGATTAGGGTTTTTTTCCCTAAAAGGAAACCCCTCACTTTTATGAGGGCATTTTATTGCAACTGTGCATGGTATGTGTATTCTCGGAGCGAGAAACAGAGAGGGAGACTGTGAGAGAGAACAGAGGATATTACAGCGGATCTGCTGTAGGTTTTGTCTCTTCATTTTTGCTGGATAATAGAAAGGAAAGACTGGTTGTTCGGGGTGGACGTAGCCCAAACTGGGTGAACCACGTATATCTGTGTCTCTCTGGTTTTATGTGTTTTGTGTGCTTGTATTTTCCGCATATTTTATATGTTGCATTGCTCCATAATATATAATTTTCTAACATTTTCTTTCTTGGTTGCATTTACCATGTGTATTCCACCTTCTACATTCATGTGTTTTTGTTGAAGCACATCTTCTCTATCTAGATTGGTTGATGGGTTCAATGTATATGAACTAGGAACAATTTGACTTGAGTAAGTTATAATGGCATAGTTTGGGAAACTAATTGCATGAGTTGACCAAGGGTTGGGAATAGTGTTTGACATTATTAACTTGGAATGTTGGAACTACTGCCAAATATTCTGTGAGTTTCCAACATTGGACTTGACAAAAGGTAAAATGCATAACTTGTTAGTCCCAGGGGAAAGGGCTACGACATGAGTCACTTCGTCATCAATTTGTGTTGTGCATACTGCACCAAATTGTTCAGCCATCTGCCACAAAGGGTGAAGATGCGGCTGCACTTCTCCAACTGCAAAAACCCTACTGAAAACCACTTTACAATCTTTTAAAATATTTTGTTGTTCAGCTGCAAGAAATTCCCGGACATCCACTTCATGCAACTGTTTGTTTGAGAAAAAATTATGGTGAATTTTCTCAATCACCTGTGTTTGAATTGCAGGGTATATGTGTTAGAAATGCGACCATACGATGAACTCGGGAAATATCTCTAAATAAAGTCACAAAAACAATGTTTGTTATAGATTAATTTTAGCATCTCACCGCTAAAGAAGATGCCAATGTTCCATCTTCTGGCCTCTCATCAACGTCTGCCTCTAATAGTGACGGCCCCGACAATCCAAATTGGTGCCTACTACAGGGAAAATACATGTATCTGTACATGGCAGTCTCAAAGTTCTTAGGAATAGTCACATCTATATTTAACTACCGATTTTTAAAGGCAGAAAATAACAGTTGTAAGGTCTTGATTAGACACTGGAAAAGAATTGAAATGAACTTACCTTTCCACCACAATTAAATTATGTCTATGATGAGGCCAAACCCTTGTAGAATCATCGATAATTACTACTGCAGATTCCATTCCCAAAACAACGTCTAGATCTTTACTTTTAGGTAGCCTATCATCTCCATATAGGTTGGCCTCATCACCCTCTGAAATAACACGTCCTACAAATAATGTTCCTGTGGGATCAAGTACTTTGGCCATCTCTGTGGCATAAACTCTGTTGCCCACTGTATAAACATGTAGTTCATACAACTTGCTTGCCTACAACATAAACCATCACAGAATGAATTAGATGAAAATAAGAACAAATCCATCTATTAGCATACAAGGAAGTTGTCAATTGCACATTGTAAATCAAATGTTCCTAGTAAGAAACTATAGCTTGCAAAGATAATAATATTTCAATCCAAATTTGACTAACCTTGTCCCAAAAATTCAAGATGCCAGGCCATAATTTAGTCCACATTCCCATATGAGGAAAGCGAAAAAGCTGACGCTGATGTTTCCCTCGGTCTTGCTCCTCCTTCTTCCTTAGCATTTCCTCGTGCACATGATCTATTTCAGTAAACTGTTGGACAAACAACATCATGAATTAGCAACATTTATATAATCATATTATCATCAGTTCATTTAATTCACATCCCTCTTTGCCTAGGAATCACTAGAAGTAGAACAAGACGGTTTTTATTTTTATGAAACCTTAGCTTCATTTAGAAGTGTGTGATCAAGGTCCAAAACAAGGCAAAGTTTCTTGGCGCTAAACATCTTATTTTGTTCATCAATTTTCTGGGCTCGTTCTTGTTGGATTGCAATTCGTTGTTCTTCACTTAGCTCTTCCAAGAGATGATTCACATCAATCTTGCAAATGTTCGACTGTTTAGTCAATATCTCAATCTTCCAGTTACTTCAGCAATTACTAACCTTTAGCTGCTTCTGTAGAATATGTCCTTCAGTTACCTTGGAAGTTGTATCATTCAGTTCTTCCTTTAGATAGGTCTACAATCAAAACTGTTCTTGTATTTGCTATCTTTCAAACGCTGTCACCTTCAGACTTATACGTAGACAATCTTGTCCTTAGATATGATTTGTTATACCTTCAAACTAGTTCTTTCTTTTAGTTGGTTCTTGCACTGTCAACTTCATAGGAAAGAATTCAGATTCTTTCAAACTCAATGTAAGTAGCTATTCCGAGATCCTCGAATGTACTATTTCACTGTGTATACATATTACTGTTTTGACCTTATTTTGTGCTTCGATTGTAAATACTTCACTGTACATGTCTCTGACTTCCGTTGACCATTTCTGTGAGACCCTATGTGATACCATCAAACTGAAATGGCATACTTCTCATCAAGCTGTGATGGCACCGAACCAGTGAGACCTTTCTCACTGTGGTAGCATGAAACAATGATAGATTTTTTACTGTGGTATTTCCAAATTTTAGTGTCATACTTATCATGTGATTGATTATACCAAGAATGTAGTTGACCTGTGATTATAACACTGAATATCTTCACTGTAATACGGATTATACTGATATATTTTTGTCACACCGAGCCTTAACTCTAAATACACCTTTATAACTCATTCTCCTCACTACTGTGGTATCGAAATAATCTTATAAGAGTAGTACTGAATTGAGGCAGACGTAATTTCAACACTGTGATGTCATTGATATTGAGATGTTACCGAGATCCTTCTTTTCATAGTGACAGAGATTGACCTTTCTTCTGAACTTGCACCTAGCTTAATTATTGGACTGTCTTACTATGATTTGAGCCCTTTAGTCAATATCTCAATCTTCCAGTTACTTCAACAATTACTAACCTTTAGCTACTTATGTAGAATACGTCCTTCAGTTACCTTGGAAGTTGTATCATTCAGTTCTTCCTTTAGATAAGTCTGCAATCAAAATTGTTCTTGTATTTGCTATTTTCAAACATTGTCACCTTTATCAAACAGTGAAAAATTGGAGCTGCACAGTTGGGGAATTGTTCTAGACTTAGTTTCATTTCCCTGTTTCCAAATATTTTAGATGGAGTTATCCCAATAGAGATTGGAAAACAATCTATGCTTGAAATGCTAGATGTTTTAAGGAACTCCTTCACTCATGAGATTCACAAGAAGCTGTGCAATTTCCATGAGCGTTATGTACTTGTATTCACAAATCCGCTGGACTACACCCTTGGAAAAAACTATATTGATTCTGAGCCTACTAGTGGTTTATCAAACAGTGAAAAATTGGAGCTCAACTATTTTCAAGGAGATATTCCTGCCGATCTTATCACACTTCCTCGTGTTAAGATTATTTGGGCTCTACAGAAAACTCAAAATGGAACCTTCCCTGAGGGTTGGGGTGAATGTTTAATTTGTGTCAAAATCTTTTGACTAGTCTAATTCTTATAGTTTTAAGTAGATGCAGGAACTTTTATTTCTAGCTTGAGAGGCAATCAACTTAGAGGGATGATTCCTGAATTTCCAGTTTCTTTTATGCATTTATTTAATTTTAGTGGAAACAAATTATCTAGCAACATTTCAACTTGCTCGAATAATAGCTTCACCAAACCACCACTGCTTTCAATAAATGAATTTTTTGATAGTTCGCAAGCTCAGGTCATCTTTGCTGCTCTTTATTCATCTCTCTTTATGTGTGGTCTTGGGGAAGCAATCCAGATACTTCCATTCTATCTAATCTCTTTATGTGTGGTCTTTTGGGAAGAAATCCAGTCACTTCCATTATATCTAAGGGTCTGACGATGCTTCATGATTTCAAACAGTAACAACTTCACTGGTTTGCTTTCTCCACCACTAATAGATGAAGGGATAATGAAAGATCAACCATCTTATGGATTATTATTAAATGACAACCAATTTTTAAGGAATATTTATAGCTCCCTTTTTGCTTCATAACAGAGACTTCAGAGCTTTGCCTTGAATTCTAGGCAATCAAATATCAGGGGAAATTCCTGCAGAGGTACTAGGGAATTATAAATCATTGAAGTGCTTAGAGACCTCAAATAATCAAATTAAAGGATCAATATCATTCACCCTTGGGAATATAACATCATGAATGCCCTCTGCCATATGCTATGAGTGCTCTAGCATATATTCCACCATTCACATAGCTTCTAACAATTGAAATGTGGGAGCTCATACATTTTCTCATTATATAAATCTCAGCGACTTTTTAGCTCTGGATTCCTCAAAAGTTAGAAATTTTTAACCCACTAGTTGAGTAATAATGTAAAATTAAAGTGTTACCTAGGTCAGTAACAATGCAGACTATTGACTATTAAATATTGACTGTTTTAGAATTTGGCAGTTACATCAATATGTTGTTAATGCTTACATTTTTCAAGTGATAGCCCTTGAAGAATGGCGGACGAAAAAGCTTGAAGAAGCTAAGAAACGTGAAGCAATGAAAGACAGTGTGAATTCCTCCATAGAAGCCAAAGATACTGGTATGCATTTTTTCTATTCAGCTTATTTGTGACTTCAACTGATGGCTTGTCCGCTAGTTGTGATGGCATAGTATTTTTTTTGTGACATCAGGTTCTTGTCCTCCCTGCTCCTTTTGGTCCACAGCTCCCAAATTTGAGCGTGTGTTTATACATTATGTATTGGGGTTCCCATGAACAGAGATGGTGGCAAAAGTATTGGAGACTCACTGGGGCCCTGTGTTGGAGGACGCTGGATTCTCATTACCACCCGAAGCTTCAAGCGAGGATAGTGGAAAGATGCTGGAGGATGGAACTGAGATCAGTAATGAATATATGGGCAATCTTAGTTTGGTGTTTGCGCTTTTGATTTCTTGGGATTTTGACTACTAGGTTAGCATCACCAAATTATTTTGTCCTCTTCACTGCATTATGTCTTGAGAGCATGTTTTACAAAGTATTCATATAACAGTCTTATCTATTTTTAAGTTTATGACTTGAGGATTATGGTTTCCTGACAATTTCTCTAGGTTCCTTTTTTCAGCATATTTAAGGTTATTGTTATGTTGCTAAATTTAACAATTTGATTACTTACATGCAGGAGAATGGAATTTAGCATTTTGCAGTGAAGAGCTGTTAAAATTCAAAGTATTTTGTTTTAACATCTGTTTTCTTTTCCACCTTTTCCCAGGTGTGTTATTTTTAAATGAGTTATATTGTTTCTTTGTTCAATTTGTCCAAGGGCAACAAGGGTTTGGAGAATCCTAGATTAAAATGGTGCAATTAAAGCCTGATGCATAGTTTGATATTATTTCTGCAGAAGATGGAATCATACCTGGCAGGCCACTGCCTTCTGAATTCCATGCAGAACCACATATAGAGTATGACGGAGCGACAGTTAAATGGGGTCTGATGCACCATAAAGAAAGTGCTGCAGATTGTTGTCAGGCTTGCTTAGACCAATCAAAAGGTGAAAAGAAGTGTAACATTTGGTTTTACTATCCATTTGAACCTGGTTGCTATTCTCCAGATATATATCAGCACAAGCATCAAGAATGCTGGCTAAAGCAGGTAGAATTCTCATGCTTCCTCTAAAACTCTAACTACAAATTTTAAAATTGCAATATGTTAAAACATATTAACATGACTATTTATTTTGTTTAAAATTACGCAAATTCACAACATAAATATGTAAAGGGAGAAAAATAGAAAAGGAAAAAGAAGAACCTATGTTTTCATTTAAAACAAAAATCCAATACATATTCATATTAAGCTTAGATCCAAACAGAAAAGGTCAAAACATCTAGCCCCATTGGAAAATTTTCCACATAAAAAGACACCAAATACTGCCTGAAACATGGATGTTGAGTGAGCTATTATCAAATGGCTATCATATAAACCACAAAATTGAAATTTTGTGTTTGTTCTTATTCAAGTTCGAGTTTATTTCAAGACTGCTACAGTCTATGGTCATGTGCGATTATGAATTATGTGTTGAGAATTTAATGGCTATAGGTTAATACAAATTATCTTCTTGATAACTACTTGTGAGCTTGCTAAGTTAATCCTTCATCAAGTCAATTATCAAAGTGCTTATACAAATGTAGAGACAAAATTGATCTTTCTTGTAAATGAGTATTTTGCAATATAGTTAGGAAGGTAAATCTTTGATTTACCTTCCTTACTTGAGGTTTCTGACTTTTACAATTCTTTCTTCAGAGATAACTTAATCATATCCTTTAGTCAATATCTCAATCTTTCAGTTACTTCAACAATTACTAACCTTTAGCTGCTTCTGTAGAATACGTCCTTCAGTTACCTTGGAAGTTGTATCATTCATTTCTTCCTTTAGATAGGTCTTCAATCAAAATTGTTCTTGTATTTACTATCTTTCAAACGCTGTCACCCTTAGACTTATACGTAGACAATCTTGTCCTTAGATCTGATTTGTTATACCTTCAAACTAGTTCTTTCTTTTAGTTGGTTCTTGCACTGTCAATTTCATAGGAAAGAATTCAGATTCTTTCAAACTCAATGTAAGCAGCTATTCCGAGATCCTTGAATGTACTATTTCACTGTGTATACATATTACTGTTTTGACCTTATTTTGTGCTTCGATTGTAAATAATTCACTGTACATGTCTCTGACTTCTGTTGACCATACCCTATGTCATGATACCATCAAACTGAAATGGCATACTTCTCATCAAGCTGTGATGACACCGAACGAGTGAGACCTTTCTCACTGTGGTAGCATGAAACAATGATAGATTTTTTACTGTGGTATTTCCAAATTGTAGTGTCATACTTATCATGTGATTGATTATAGCGAGATTGTAGTTGACCTGTGATTATAACACTCAATATCTTCACTGTAATACGGATTATACTGATATCTTTTTGTCACACCGAGCCTTAACTGTAAATACACCTTTATAACTCATTCTCCTCACTATTGTGGTATCAAAATAATCTTATAAGAGTAGTACTGAATTGAGGCAGAAGTAATTTCAACACTGTGATGTCATTGAGATTGACCGTTCTTGTGAACTTGCACCTAGTTTAATTATTGGACTGTCTTACTATGATTTGAGCCATTTTGACATAGGTCCTTTTAGAATGTTTCAAGTCCTTTCAAATTGCCTTTGATCATAACCATAGCTCTGATACCATGTTGAGAATTTAAGGGCTATAGATTAATACAAATTCTCTTCTTGATAACTACTTGTGAGCTTGCTGAGTTAATCCTTCATCAAGTCAATTATCAAAGTGCTTATAAAAATGTAGAGACAAAATTGATCTTTCTTGTAACTGAGTATTTTGCAATAAGTTAGGAAGGTAAATCTATGATTTACCTTCCTTACTTGAGGTTTCTGAATTTTACAATTCTTTCCTCAGAGATAACTTAATCATATCCTTTAGTCAATATCTCAATCTTCCAGTTACTTCAGAAATTACTAACCTTTAACTGCTTCTGTAGAATACGTCCTTCAGTTACCTTGGAAGTTGTATCATTCATTTCTTCCTTTAGATAAGTCTGCAATCAAAACTGTTCTTGTATTTGCTATCTTTCAAACGTTGTCACCTTCAGACTTATACGTAGACAATCTTGTCCTTAGATCTGATTTTTTATACCTTCAAACTAATACGTAATTCCTGTTCTTTCTTCCACCTTTTGTTAACTTCAAACTTGACTGTAATTGTTACTTAAATATCCGCAGTACCTCAGAGACAAATCCGCAAATCTGTTCTTTCTTTTAATGTGTTCTACCCCAGACGTTAACTTAATCTTTTCTCCCTTCTTTACGCTGTATTGCCTCAGTAGAATCCGCAAAAATTTCTTCTTTTGCACGTTGTATAACCTCAGTATCATCCGCAAATATGTTCTCTTAACTTCCACATATGTAGGGTATATATAGTAGTTCTAGCCAAGTAATTAAGCCGACCTTATAGCCATTAAGTAGGCCGACTTTAACAGTTGTTTGTAGGCCGAATTCATAGGCATATCTTCAACGTTTGTAAGCCATTCTTCTGCAACGTCCTTGAGGGTATTTTTCACACCTTTTACATGACTCCTAATTACACTTATGTACCTAATAGACATCAAGAAGAAGTCTATAGACCTATACTAAGAATCTTGCTCATGAAACCCATGAAGCAAGTAAACCAAAAATTCATTTTATTATTATTGACTTCATCTTTACATAAGTACATAATTACATAGTCATTATAAGGAAGACCTACCTAGTTACACTTTTCAACATTATAACTATATATAATTTTGATGTTTCTAGGTTGGAGATTGTGCTATTTTCAGTGGAAGATGCTACTGTTGATGCGCACAAGGCTCTTGAGTTACTTGGTAGGATTCTCACAAAATTGGTTGTTAAAGGGATATTCTTTATTCAAGATATAGCAAGGGAAATCAAGGATGGAGGTACATAGCCAGGAAGCTTATTAGAAATGAGGGGATTTTGAGGTATTTCTCAAGAAGAAAATTTCAAGGTAGTTTGCTCACAATTTTAATGCATGATCAATTTTGCGGTTTATTTGTGATCTCTCATGTTGACAAGTGAATGGTTGGTTAGTTTTTAGCTCGTGCTCACATTTTTTGGTTCTTAAAGCTCGAGAACTTTATAAAAAAAATAGGCAAAGTCAAACAACACAAATGGTCCACTAGCTTTCTTTTCATTTGCTAATATTATAATGAAGTTTTATTAGAGGCACTGTTTGTTTGTTTATTTTGGTTAGAAAAGGATTTGCTCTTGGTTTTATGTGATTTTCAATTTATCGTATGTAGCATGTTGAGAAATGGGAAAGAGTAACGTGACATTTATTTTGCTAAAATTGATGCTGAAGGAAAATTGCTTTGACATCATTGATGTTAAGGTATATGTTGTATAAACTATTTATAGACTAATTTATGTTATATTTTAGTGTTCATTGTCTTTCATTTCTTACAGTGCATTGTATTTTATTTTGTTTTCAGAAAATGAAATCAGTATTGATGGTAAGAAGCATGAATTGAAAAAAGAGAAGAGCAATAACATTGGAGCGACAAATGCAAAAAGAGAGAGGAGAACTGGTCTGGTGATACTCTTAGAACCAATATCTCACATAAGACACACATATAAAGACTGATGATCAAGTCTTCAGAGTTGGTGAATTCACCTGTAATGCATTGACAACACAACGATAATGTTTTGAAGTGATGAAACATCATTTCATGTGTAAATTGTAGTCCAACTAATATAAAGTTGGAAACTCATATTGTAATATTTTAACATTTCATATAATATAGTTTATGTGGTTGAAATTATTTATAGTTGCACTTGATGTTGTTTAGTATTGTAATTAAAATATGGGACTTTGTGTTTCCATATTAGATGAACATGCACATTGTATGACATTTTTTAAATCATACAAATTAATTTATGTTGATTAATAATGAACACACATAAAATGAATATGTGACTAAATTAGTCATTTATAATGATTATTAATGCAATAAATATAAACTACTAAATTAGTCGTTCATATAATGAATAAATGGCTACTGCAAATGATAAATTTGTGACTACAAATGATGACTAAATTTTGCATATATACGACTATTAGTAGCTAATTTACAATATCTTATAACACGACTAAAATTTAGTCACATTTTTTCGGTCATTAATTGGTTTCAAACAATGACTAAAATTTTCATATATATGACTATTAGTAGCTAATTTACAGTATCTTATAACACGACCAACATGTTGGTCATAGTTCTTTGGTCATTAATTGGTTTTCTTGGGTGATCATATAGTAATATATTTTGTTGTATATTTGGTCATTAATTGTGACATTTAATGACCAAATCAAGGACCAAATCAATGACTAAATGAATGACTAAATCGGTGACCAAATGAATGATTAAATGAATGACTAAATCAGTGACAAAATGAAAGGCCAAATGAATGACTAAATTAGTGACCAAATCAGTGACTAAATAAATGACCAAATCAATGACCAAATATACAACTAGGTAAAAAAATTGAGATAACCAATTAATGACTAAGCTAAAAATGACCAAAAGTTGGTCGCGTTATAAGATACTGTAAATTAGCTACTATTGGTCACCGACCAAAAAATAGTCATTTATATGCAAATTTTAGTCATTTTTTTAGTAACAAATTAGCCACTTTGTACTAGTGGTCTGAACGATCCACTGGGTCTTTGATTTTGATACCTTTGCCTTATAATAAATGAATTAAGGCTTAAGATCTTCAATTACAGGCCTTAACACACTATTTTTCCCCTGATACTCTTTGTCGCTTTCTAGATTTCCTCTGACTGCGAAATCTGTGCTTTAATGGTGCCGACGAGGTTTTAGAGAGCTTTAATTTGGTCCTTTGATGAAATTTATGGCGCAGACACCTTCCGAACATCTCCCTATAATATCGGGCTCTAAATTCAGCTTCTTATGTGCACTACGCCATTACAATGGCGTATATGAACCATGGCGGGTTTTACCACCTGATAAACCTGTAAAACCCGAAAACAGTTACCAAAAATACGTATGGAGGTGGTGGCATGGATGAGCGTGACAGTGGTAGCATGGCGCAAAGTAGGATGATGACTGCAGGGGCAACAATGGAGGAAAACATGACACAGTGGAGAAATTATGGGAAAATGTCGAGGCAGACATTTTAACGTGAAAATAATGAACGTTGACCATGGAAGGAATATATATCATGGGGGCGGACGAAATTATGGAGGAGACACGTGGAGGTGATGTGGCGGGACCGGTAGACAGCGGAATAGTCAACAGTGGGGGAAGAAAAATGCGGACCGTTCGATCCCAGGAGGAGATCAACGGTGAAAAACTACGGAGGCTGATTGAATGTGGACCGTCGATCTGCAGATCAGATCTACGGCGGAGATTAACTGGATGGCGCGACGTACCCTGAGTTATCGCATGTGCATCTGAGTTAACCATCCTGCATCTTCGGCGAGCGATAGCAGTTGGATGGCCTGCCCCAGATCAGACGGTCCACGACAATATCGCTGGGCATCCGCGTCCGAACAATAATTCGCGATGGACGGTGGTTAACGTGCGAGGACGGCGGTTTTGAAAAAGGTATAGGGGACGCATGTCACGCGATGTATGGAATCGCTGGTCGATCGGTAAATACCACCTACCCCCGAAAGGCGGTGTGATGGAAACCAGATGGTTTTTGAATAGTGAAAGTGGGTGGGGACCACCGGGATGGGCGGATTCTGCACCGTCGGATCTGTACAGATCAATGGTTGAAAACGTGCCTGATATGGATGAACTGTGGATCGTTGATTTGGAGAATTAATGAACGACGGAGATGCAACTATGGGCGGTGAACGGGTTGCACGGTGAAATCTGTGGGGGCGGCGATCGCCTTCCATTCTGTGAAGATCAACGGCGCGGAAAACATCGGAGGACTTTAACAATAAAACAATCGCATCGGAGTTTCTCGGTGATTACAAAGGAATTTTAATGTGCCGCTCTGTTTCTATGATGCGATTAGCGCCTAAGGTTTAAGCGCTCGGTCCTGGGCTATGGGTATATGGGGAAGTGGTTGAAAGGGGCTTGCAGGAAAGGAGCTTAGGCCTATTATAAGGTCGGAAAGTGGGTTTCTAACCATTTTAATGCATTTCAAGGCCTAAGGAGGGTAACGGTAGGGAGATAGAGGGGAAACAAAAGGCAAGGGTGGGATTTCAGGAGAACAAAGGGGATTTTGACAAAAAGGGGAAGATGGATAGAAAGAGGCATTCTGCAGAGGTACAAGGGGCAGATAGTGGCCTTTTGGAGCATAATTTTTTGAAATCATAGAGGCTTTAAAATGGGAATCAACAGATGGGATTTCATTCATAGGGCAAAGGCACAAGAGACTTCAAGGATGATGTGTCTCAGGGGAGATGCATTCATTGAAGGCTCAGAAACAATTTAGCCCCTTACTTTACTTGTCAAAAAATTTATAGGGGGCTAACACCCCCTACATCCCACCCAAACTTTCCAAGTTCCCCTTCCATCTCAACTTGCTAACCGACCCTTTCCAAACCCTTCAACTCCTTCAAATCTTCCTTACCCTTTACATATGCCGCCCCATGTTCCTCCCTTTCCACCTCCCCAACAATTTCTCCCGATCCTTCTCCAACATGCACATCATCGCTTTCGTGAAAGGATAGATGCACTTTGTCCCATCCAAGTTTGCTCAATTTTTCATGAAGCTTACCCATCCATGAAAACAAAAACAAGTCATGGAATCATTTATTGTACCCGTTTTGTTGCCGAACGAACAACCCATCGTTTCTCCTCTTCAAACAACATGGACCCAGGTATCCAACCACATGTCCTATCCTGCTTGACTCAAGTTGAAGAGATGTTCATTTCTCGTGTCAATCATGTTCTTCAATTCACCCATGCATGTGGTGGCCAATTGAAATATTCCAGCCATACTATTAGCTTTCCTCAAGATATCACAAATATTGTCACCTCTCTTCCTCGCATGTTGTCAGAATTAGACATCCTTGTTGTAAACAAAACTATTTTTGACGAAAAAAACTATGAATTTTTTGTTAGTAGATCACATGTCCATGCATCTTTGCAATTCAAACTACAAAACGACCCATACTACAAAGATGTCCATATTAACCAACTTTTCCTCTCTGCTTTTCTTGTTTCACCTAGCAACATTTCCAACATGCTACTCCATATCAACACAACTTCCATCCCACTCCATGAAGCCATTCCAGAAATTCCTAATTGTGAACTTCCCCACCCAAGCCCATCTGACCTCCACCCATCCTCCTTTGTTTCAACTCTACCAAACTCTCATTCTGAACTTGATGAAATACTTGCGTACATAGATTCCTCCAATTCCACAGCCACCCATTCACTTACATGGCCGATCATTGGCCTCTCCCCAATCAATGAATACAACACATAGGGCCTCTTCTCCATGGCCTTCCCCACCCTATTCCCCATGGGATCTTCCATGATTAACCAACCAAGAATTGCGAAAGTGGATATGAAAGAATACGCTTTGCATCTAATGCGCTACAATGATAACCGTTTTGCATAGCATCCTCACTTTTGGTATTACTTGTACAACCTTATCATGCGCCATCGCAACCAAGCAACTACCTCTGTCTTCCTTAAAAGGGACCTTTCAAACACCCTTCCAGCAACAGTCACTGACCTTCGCCACCAGCTCCAACAAACCCCACCTAGCACCATTCCAGACCAAATTATGCACTTTGGGTCATCCTTGCGTGGAAGCCGTTTTTTCTGGACTAGGGCTAGAGGGGAGCTTACGGACATGGTCATACAAATGGGTACCTCTACCATATTATTCACACTAACTGCAACTGATACGAAATGGCCTGACTTACATAATTTGATGCCTTCCAACCCTCCATCCAATTCAAATGAACACACTCGATGGAGAATCCAAAACCTTGTTAGAAACCCACATAGTGCATCTCAATATATCCATTGCAGATTCACAATATTCCTAGAAGAGGTCCTACTTAAAGCATTCCTTGTAAAGGATTACTGGCGTAGGTATACATACTATTCCTTCCTTGTCTTCTCTTTCATTACTTTCATTTCCACACGTCCAATTTTAACTATGCCCCCATCCTTTATAAGGTATGAATGGAAACATCGCGGGTCTGCGCATATCCATGGATTTTTGTGACTTCCAAATGCACCTGCTATGGACAATCTCGATTGGACGAACCCCACAACTGTCCACATGGCTAAAGAATTTTTCGATCAGTACTGCACTGCAATGAACCCTCGCCCGCTTCACAGTCAAGCTCTTGGAATAAATCATTCATCTCTACAAGACCCATGCCTCCTTAGCACACTTGAAATCTTTACATCCAATCAGTTACAAGATTATGAAAAAGTCCTAAATTCTGTTCAGAGACACACAAATTGCCACTCTTCTACATGTTTACGCAAAAGAAATAACACTACAACTTGTCACAATGGAGCCCCATGGGAGGTTCACGACACCTCATCTCTTCACATTGATGGTACTGGCAAAAAAATACTCCCCTGCTAGAAATGATGACAAAATCAATGTGCACAATGCTCACCTGCTTGCAATATGGAGGGCCAACATTGACTTCCAACTAGTTCTCTCACGCCATCCTGTGTTGAACTATATTTCAAAGTATGCAACAAAATCAGAGGCAAAGTCTGAAAGCTACTACCAAATGCTCTCACGCCTCTCACAGTGCTCCCCCCACGATGCTCCTACTATCACTGTCGTCTGTAAAGTCCTCACCGAAATGGTTGCTGATCGAGACATTGGTGCACAAGAAACATGCCACATGCTACAAAAACTCCCACTAACAAAGTGTAGTCGCTATTTTGTCTCCCTCATTGTAAAAAAACAAGTCTTCCGATGTGTATCCAATGAAATAAATGGTCATCTTTCATCAACACCTTTCATCGCCTCCTACATGCAAAGACCACTTGCACTTGAAGGTTTGTCTGTTCTTGAGGTTGCACACTCCTGGTCCTTCTTCGCCCGTCGAAAAACATCACCATGGAAACAAATCCTCCCTCCCATGGTTGTTTGCGTTCTTCCTCATTACACCTCCATTCCATTGAAAGAATCACCATCCTATGTAGACTTCTGCTGGAGCGAACTCCTTCTATACTTCCCTTTCTGTAGCCTCCCTAACGATATTGGCATACCCGACGCAGCAATTGTTGCACACTGGGAACAAACTAGACACACATATGAACCTTGGCATGTTCACTGCACACCATCCACCCCGGACCTTTCTGACTCTAACTGTTCATCCCCAAATGACCCTCCCCATGCCCCCATGCTTGACATGCATGAATGGAAATTTCTCTCTCAACTGCACCCAGGTAACAACCTAATCCTCGATGAACTTGAAATTCTTGGCCATCGTGAGTTTGACACAAACCATAATTGGGGCCACTCTACAATCCCTCCACACTTACAAGAAATAGCCATCCGCTTCATCAACTTCAACCGCTCCTCCACAAGATCCCACCAACTCCCAACTCCATGCACACATTCTCTTTCCCCCTTGTCCCCAAGCCAAACCATTGCATTCAATATCATTTTCTCTCACTTCTGCAACAACCTCGCCAAAAAAAACCTACAAATGATAATCCAAGGCACTGCTGGTACCGGCAAGTCGTTCCTAATTGAGTGCTTAAAAAATTCATTCCTTGAAAACTTCAGCATTGGAAAATACCCCCTCTTTCTACTTGCTCCTACCGGTGTTGCAGCATTCCACATTAATGCTTTGATGATCCACTCTACTCTTCGCATCCCTATATCCTCTATGGAACCTTTAAAGGGTCACTCCCTCCTTAACCTTCAAGAACAACTTCAACATATCAATTACATTCTAATTGACGAAATGAGCTATCGCTCACGCGAGGCATTCCCATCAAATATAAACAAACCATTTGGTGGACGCTCTATAATCCTTGTGGGTGACCTTGGCCAGCTGCCACCTGTCAAAGACACACCAATGTATGTAGGAACTTCTCATGGAACTACACTATGGAAAAGCTTCAATACTGTGGTTACGCTTTCAACAGTATTTCGGCAACAAGGAACAAGCCCTGCACAAATTTCCTTTCGCGAACTCCTCTCCAACCTTCGCAATGCAACCCCCACTATTACTGATTGGAATCTTCTTATGACACGTTCAATTACGAATCTTCCTGAAGCCAAAGTCCAGTCATTCTCCAATTCAATGCATCTTTATGCAACAAATGAGGCTGTTGACCTGCATAACAAATCAATGCTAAAATTATTAAACCAGCTAGTTGCACGTTACTATGCTACTGACAAGAGGCAAGTCGAAACTAGCAAACCAAAAGATGATCAATTAGCTTCGAAAATACTCCTTTGCATTGAGCAACGTGTTATTCTCACAAGCAACTTTTGGGTTGGCGCTGGCCTTATGAACGGTTCACTCAGCACCGTCCGCGCAATCGTATATGCACCGGGTTGTGCACCACCAGAACTACCATCATTTTTTGTAGTTGACTTTCTTCACTACAAGGGTCCACCATGGGATCCTTCAAATCCTAAATTTGTGCCAATCCCCCCCATAACAAGGGGTTCACGAACACAAATGCCTCTCTGCATGGTATGGGCCTTAACAATCCATAAAGCGCAAGGCATGACATTAGATAAGGCAACAATTGACATCAGCAACATTGACCGGCAAGGCCTCACTTTCACAGCTATTTCAAGAGTTCGCTCGTTGACTGATCTTTGCATCTCCCCTGCCTTCTCCTTCTCACGCTATTCGCGCATGCAGGAGAACCATTTTTTCATGTGAAGGAAACAAGAGGAGACATACCTTGCCTCCAAATCTATTACTCACACTCCTATAACACCTCCTACTATTGGTACCTTCCTTTCCTTGCATTCCACTTTTACTTCTTCCATCTTCTGTCTCCTCATAATACCTTGAAACTTTCCTACTTAATTTACGTTTACACTTTCCAATGTAATTTCACTTCATATTGGTTCCTACTATTTCTTTCTTATTGTGCTTTGCATTATTAGTGTTTAATTTTTACATGTTAACTTACATGCTTTTCCTTTCCTTGCAACAAATATGGATCATAGCTATATTTCACAGCTCAACAAATTCTACCAAGAAATCACTGAACAGGAGACTACACTCCTCAATATACAACAACGCTTCTTAGTTCCACCTACTCTACCACTATACCGTTTGTGCCCAACATTGCAACTACTCCAAAGGATAAAAAAGTTCATGCATCTCCTCATTCATGTACATGAAAGAGATGTACACAGGCATCTCCGAGCATACTATGTTAGTCGCATCCCAACCTTGGACGTCAAATGGTGTTTTCATTTTCGGGCAAGCCCTTGTATTTACGACTAGGACTACCCCCTACTTGCAACCGATCGCCTTGCATGAAGAATCAACTACTATGCTATCACTTGTTCCTTCTTTTTCTTCCAATTGCTTCTTCTTTTGTATCGAATAATATCACTCTTACTCTTTCTTCTTTTACCATAATGTAACACTAGCTACTACTACAAGTTTAAATGACATGTACAACCTTACTAATGTTACATATCTTCAATACAAGTCAATGATGCACACTAAACAAGAGATTCATGGTGGATTATAAAACGATTCACAAGCAAATTGATGCCCGGGCTGCCAGTAAACCCCACTATGTCTATTTATGTCTATTTATATACAAAGTATCTTCTTGAGCCTAATGCCCCTGCATCAAAAACCTATTGTTTAATTTCAAATAGTTTGCTTCTAATTTAAATTAGATTTAATGCAAATTAACTTTACATTTTTCGTTCATATTTTATTTCTAATTCTACTAATTAGAGTGTTTGTACATGTTATTTGAGTAAATTACATACCCTCTTTTTTTTTATTAAACAAAATGATTATTAAATTTGTTGGTTTGAAAAGTTGATCTTTATTTATAGAAAGTATTTTTTTTATACAACATTTAGATTTTTATTAAGACATCATGATTTAAGAGAGAGACCACAAAGTTATAAAATTAAAGTCATGGAGATGAAATTAAAACCACAAAGTTATAAAATTAAAGTCATGGAGATGAAATTACCTAACTTGATTCTTCCTTGAAGTTGAGCAAACAACATCAAACATAATATTAAAAAACAATCTTACAATGAATGCCTATAAACTCAATGTATATCCTTCAAAGTAGCACAAATATTTATTTTTCATAGTTTGAAATCTAACAATCCATGTAATCAATCAATGACACATTTTACCCCTCATATAGCACAAAATAACTCACATCTCCTCTTTCCAGCGTTCCCTTGCACTCCGGTGCAATTGCTAGTTAATAATATAAAATAATAAAATACACTATTTAATTAATTTAAGTAATAAATTAACTCTTCATATTAAAATCTTATGATTTGAATAGAATTATTATAAAGTTAATAATAGAATGCTATGATTACTTCATAATTGACTTGCATATTTTTAATAATAAAAAATAAGAAGACTTATTTTAAACTTTATTTTGTTGTTTTTATGATCAACAAAAAGACTCCGTTATTTATGCCATGATAACATGATAACATAGTCTATGCCGAGGCAAATGGCGATATAGGTGTTGCTTATTCCATGATGCGTTTAGTGTATGCCGAGGAAAATGCAGATATCCCATGATGGGTTTAGTGTATGCCAGAGGCAAATGCCCGTATAGGTGTTGCTTATTCCATGATGCGTTTAGTGTATGCCGAGGAAAATGCCGATATCCCATGATGGGCTGGGCTTAGAGTATTGCGAGGCAAATTCCGGTATAGGTGTTGCTTATTCCATGATGCGTTTAGTGTATGCCGAGGAAAATGCCGATATCCCATGATGGGCTGGGCTTATTGTATTGCGAGGCAAATGCCGGTATAGGTGTTGCTTATTCCATGATGCGTTTAGTGTATGCCGAGGAAAATGCCGATATCCCATGATGGGCTGGGCTTAGTGTATTGCGAGGCAAATGCCGGTATCGGTGTTGCTTATTCCATGATGCGTTTAGTGTATTCCCGATACAGGTGTTGCTTATCCCATGATGTGTTCAGTACATGCGGAGACAAATGCGAAGGCTGATAGATCTTCTTTGAAGATATTTCTCCAACGAATCGTTTCAATGGTTTCTTTATGTAATGAGAAATAAGTAACTAGGTATAAGCGGGGAAAAGAAGCAGAGCAAGGAGGATAGAATAAGGAGAGAATGGAAAACCTGCATCGCTTAATGGCGGCCTCGCTTCCACCAATTTCTGGGAACAACTTGGAGAGATCCCTCCTGCAAGATAACTCGGAGAGACTTAAGAAGAGTGCCCTCCTCCGACAGGCCTCGGAAAGATTTGAAAAGCGATCCCTCCTTCAATTCCATGATGATCTCGTCAGCGGCAGCGGCGGCGCAGATTGTTCGGTTCCCCTAGAAAAGCTGACACCCATTTCATTCACCGAATTGCAGGTTGGGGAAGTCCACGGCGGCCGGGTGGTCTATGGGACGCTCTGCGCGGAGGCGTATAGGATGTGTACCATCCGGACTTTGCTTGAGGACGATAATGGTCTTGCAGTCAGGTTGGCAATTTACGATGCGGTTCCTTTCTAGGCGGACATCAAGAAGCTTTACCCTATGGGTGCCAAGGTGGCCGTCAAGGAACCCTATTTAAAGATTGTCGACGACGGTGGCTTCACCATCCGGGTGGACAATCCCGCCAACTTTGTGAATCTCATGACTCAGAAGGGGAATCAGACGGAGAGGCTGTTGCATCTGGATTTGGAGGACATGAGAGAAGAAGGCAACAGGTGCTTCAGAGAACAAAACTGGGTCGCGGCAGCTGAGCATTACACCAAATGCATTGACGCCGCTCTGCCTTAGCGTAAGGAGAACCCCTCCAACTCCAATGTTGATAGTAAGATAATTAACGGCCTTCTGCGTGCTTACTCCAACAGGGCGGAGACGTGGCTGCAGTTAAAAGAATTCAAGCGGGCGTTGGAGGATTCCAACGAGGCCATTCGAATCGATGCCGGCCATCTCAAAGCGCTGTACAGGAAAGGCCGCGCTCTGCTCGGGCTCAGGCATTACAGGACGGCATGCGAATGTTTGGAGAAAGCTAACGAGGCCAACGCCGGGCAGATGGAAATAAGAGAGGTGCTAGGCCGGGCCAAGACTTTGTGCGCCCAGAGCCTGAATGGCAAGTATGACATCTCCGACTACTTACTGGGAGAACCTACATCTTCTCCTCCGGAAGTAGCCGATTTCGTGGGCAATGTGGAGATCAAAATGACCGAAGACGGACGCGGTCGGGGACTCTACGCTACCCGAAAAATAAGGACCGGGGAGCTTTTGTTGGTGAGCAACGCTGTCGCAGTTGCTTATACGAGCGCCTCTGCCACCACGGCGTCTCAAGATCTTGTCGCCATGGTGGCCTGTGAAGCCAGAAAATCGCAGAGATTGCTCCGCCAGCTTTATAGTTTACATGGTTCCTCCACGTCCAGCAGCCTGGAGGTTCCAGTAATTGATCTGTTTAAGACGGATGGGCAAATGTGTGAGGGCCAAGGAGAAGAAACTGAAAATTTTCCCGTGGATGTTAACCGTATTCGGGAGATTGTAATTTTGAACGCTTTTGGTGCAGGTAAAGAATTTAAGTTTATTTCAAAAGAGAAAACTGTTGAAACCATGTTATTTCCGCAGGGAGAGAGTTTTAATGGTCTCTGGCTGCTGCCGTCCTTCATTAACCATTCCTGCCTCCCGAACTCTTGCAAGCGATTTGTAGGAAGCGCCATGTTTATGCATGCCTCCAAGCCCATCGAGAGAGGAGAACAGATCACCATACCTTACTTGGATCCCGCCTCCAAGCCCATCGAGAGAGGAGAAGAGATCACCATACCTTACTTGGATCCCTTCCTTCCCTTCCCGCAGCGCCAAGCCAGGTGCAAGCACTGACACTTCAAGTGCAAGTGCCGGAGATGCGTTCTGGAGCACTCTCTGAGGAAATCCCTGAAGCCTATAATTACGGCACGGTTTGAGCAAATGCATGACCAAGCACAGGAGGAATTGTTGCCTAGACGGTCTGGTCAACTGCCTATCGATGTGGATCTTCCAGCATCCGCAGAATTCGCAGGGCTTGCTTTAATTGTTTTAGATATTTTGTTTATATATAGAACAGAGATATAGTGTAAATTTTTTTTTACACACAGAATGTAACGCACAGCAGTGCTTTGGATTAAAAAGACAGTGAGAGATAAAAAAAATACACAGAGCAGATTGTATTTTTTTTGTAAACAGAGAGAGAGAAGAATTAAATCTTTACACAGCAGTGTAAGATTTTATAAAAACACAGTGAGTTTTATTAATAGACAGAGAGCTGTTTATTTTTACAGAGAGACATAAAGTTTTTTTTAATTGAGACAGAGGTCTTAAGTGTGCACTGTGACAGCAGCAGTCACAATTGTAAATCCCTCTGCAGAGAGGAAGAAGTTGTAACAAGTTTTTTTTACTGAATAGAATTTTTTTTATATGAGAAAAATCTGTTACATTGTCTGCAAATTTTTAAATATTTTCTCTTTGTTAGAGAGGGAGTTTATTCTCCATTTTTAACTCTGGAATTTGCAATATTCCAACATGGTATCGGAGCCAATCCAGGCTATTTGAAGGTCAAATACGCTGAAGGAACAGAGTTCGTTTTTGCAGTAGCCTCTCCAGCAGCGTGAAGGTTCAGTCAAGAAGAATTCGAAGGTATTTCTCTATACAGTCTTTGTGTAATTGTTGCAGAACAGTAAGTTAATTAAAACACACAGTCAAGTGTTTTGAGTCATAGTTAAGAGTGCAGAATGGCTGGAGCCAGCACTGGTATGAGTTTGGGAAGTATCCATCTCCCACAATTCAATGGAAAGAATTATGACTACTGGTCAATAACCCTGAGAGCCTTATTTATCTCCCAAGAGTTATGGGAGTTAGTTGAGGATGGCTTTGAAGAGCCAACAAATGAAGTAGAGTTTCTTCTTTTAACTCAGGAAGAAAGGGAGTCACTGAAGAAAAATAAGAAGAAAGATGCCAAGGCTCTTTTCTTCTTGTATCAAGCAGTGCATGAGAGTGTGTTTCCAAGGATAGCAGCAGCCAAGAAATCCAGTGAGGCATGGGAAACTCTCAAGACAGCTTATCAGGGAATGGAGAAAGTGAAGACAACAAAACTTCAGTTGCTGAGGAGAGACTTTGAGACTCTCTGTATGAAAGAGTCAGACACTATTGAATCATTCTTCACTCATGTGATTGGAATGGTCACACAAATCAGATCACATGGAGAGACCCTTGAGGACAAGAGGATTGTTGAAAAACTCTTGAGAAGTTTACCCTCAAGATTTTATGTGATTGTCACCACCATAGAGGAGACTAAGGATCTCACAAAGTTTTCAGTGGATGAGCTACATGCATCATTGATGACCCATGAACAAAGATTGAGTAGGAGTGAAAACTCATCTCTTGAGCATGCTTTTAAGACCCAGATGTCTTTCGGAAGAGGAAGAGGGCAAGGGAGAGGAAGAGGAAAAGGAAGAAGCCAAAACAGAGGTGGAAGGAACATCCTTTACATTCAAATGGAAGGGGCGTGTTAATCAAGATCATGGTTAAGGCGTGAATGCAAAGAAATGATCAAGGACAAAGGTATGAAAAATCCAATGTCCAATGTTACAATTGTAAAAAATATGGTCATTATGCTAATGAATGTAGAACAAAGAAGCAAGATATGAGAAGTGGATCTAGTGCAAATTTCACTAAAGAAAATATCAGCCAAAGTAATTTGTTTTTAGCTTGTAATATGGCTAAAGAAAAGAATGAAGATTTATGGTTTCTTGACTCTGGTTGTAGTAACCATATGACAGGAAACTTAGCAATGTTTTCTATGTTAGATGAGAGTGTGCAGTCACAAGTCACACTAGGAACTGATAGCAAAGTTTCTGTTATGGGAAAATGAGACGTAAATGTTTTAACAATATTAGGTGCAAAGAAAACCATAACAGATGTTTATTATGTTCCAGGAATGAAGTGTAACCTCTTAAGTATTGGACAGCTTGTCCATAAGGGGTATAATGTTTTCTTTGATAATGATGTTTGTACCATCATGGATAAATCACCCATCAAAGCATGTATTGCTGAAGTGAAGATGACAAGGAACAGGATGTTCCCTCTCAGAATGAGAGCAGACTTGAAGGATGGTGAAGAGAAAGCAGCAGTTGCACAGGAGACTTACCAAAGCGAACCAAAAGATGATAATTGGTTATGGCACTTGAGATTCGGTCATCTCAACTTTGGAGGTCTTAATTTGTTGAACAAGAAAGGAATGGTAAGGGTTTACTATTGATAGAGAAGCCTACGCTTTTGTGAAGGTTGTATCTTAGGGAAACAACACAGAGAAATTTTTCCTTCCGGGAAAAGCATAAGGGAAAATGCACCCTTAGAGATTGTCCACTCAGATTTATGTGGACCGATGAAAACTCCATCACTTGCAAGCAGCCACTATGTGTTGACATTCATAGATGATTTTACAAGAAAAACTAGGGTTTACTTTTTAAAAAATAAAAGTGAAGTGTTTGAAAATTTTCGCAATTTCAAAGCACTTGTTGAGAACCAGAGTGGGCTGAATATCAAAGTTCTAAGGACTGACAGAGGAGGTGAGTATATATCTAAATATTTTCTACGTTTTTGTAGAGAAAATGGTATTCAAAAGAAGTTTACAACTAGATATAATCCGCAGCAAAATGGAGTAGCCGAAAGGAAGAACCAAACCATAATGGACATGGCGAGGAGTATGTTAAAGGCAAAGCATTTGCCGAATGATTATTGGGCTGAAGTTGTACATTGTGCAGCGTATATTTTGAATAGGTGCCCTACAAAAGCAGTCATGAACAAAGTGCCGGAAGAGGCATGGAGTGGCGTAAAGCAAAGTGTCACACACATGAAGGTTTTTGGATGTGTAGCTTATGCACACATTCCGGATCAGCTAAGGAAGAAGTTGGACAGCAAGGGGGAGAAATTTATTTTCATTGGATATAGTGAGGAATCCAAGGCCTACAGGTTATATAACCCATCCAGCAAGAATTTTATTGTGAGCAGAGATGTTCAGTTCATTGAAGAGGAAGCTTGGGATGGAAGCATAGAGAAGACAGTGAATGTTAAACACTGTTTATCTCATGATGAAAATGATGATGAGTTCGCTGAAATACATCCCCAAACAGCAACACCAACAAGAGGGCAGCAAAGTACACCCTTGAGGAGAAATGAAAGTGCTTCTCCAAGCACACCACAGAGCGAGGAAATTCAAGTGCTTCTTCAAGTACTTGTACACCTAATGAAAGTGGTAAGAAATCTAAAAGTTTGAAAGATATTTATGAACAGATTTAGCTAATGAAGGTATCAATTTGTTGGATTTATATTGTCATGTTGATGATCCCCGTTTCATTTCAAGAGGCTATCAAGGGATAATAAAAAATGAGAAGGTGATGAGGAAAGTAAATGCCAAAGAGAGGAATGGAACTCTGGGATTTGGTTGAAGTCCCAAAAGGTAAAGATGTCATTGAAAGTAGCCGGGTCTACAAGACCAAGAGTAATACAAGATAGAGACACAATAGACACAAGGCAAGGCTTATTTGCCAAAGGGCATGAAGGTACATGGTGATTGATTATGGTGCACCAACTTCTTAACGGTTGCAAGAATGGAAACCATGAGAGTAGTGTTGTCCATAGCAGCACAAAACAAATGGAAAGTTTACCAAATGGACGTGAAGTCAGCATTTCTGAATGGAGTGTTAATGGAAGAGGTTTACATTGAACAACCTCTCGGTTATGAAAAGAAAGGGCAAGAGCACAAAGTAGGCAAACTGAAGAAAGCTCTTTCTGGGCTAAAGCAAGCGCCAAGAGCGTAGTACAGTAGGATAGAATCATATCTACTGGAAAATGGTTTTGAGGAGTGTGAGGGAGAACCCACCCTCTACATCAAAGAAAAAGACGGTAAAATCTTGATTGTAGTCTTGTATGTTGATGATGTTATTTTTACAGGTAATGATGATTGCCTTATTGAACATTTTAAAACAGTCATGAAAGAAGAATTTGAAATGACTGACATGGGTTTGTTGAGATACTTCTTGGGAATAGAAGTAGAGCAAGATGAAAGTGGGATTTTCATCTCACAGGCAAAGTATGTTAATGAGGTACTTGAAAGATTTAACATGCAAGAATGCAAAGCAGCAATCACTCCCACAGTGATGGGATTAAAGCTCAGCAGAGAGGACAGCAGCAAGGATTTTGATCCTAGTTTATACAAGAGCATAGTTGGAAGCCTTATGTATTTGACTGCAACTAGGCCGGACATAATGCATGCTGTTAGTTTGATTTCCAGGTTCATGGAAAAGCCAAAGGATGCACATTGGCAAGCAGCAAAAAGGATTTTGAGGTATGTTAAAGGTACTAAAAGGTTTGGTATCTTTTATACTACTTCTGAATGTTCAGAGTTAGTTGGATACACGGACAGTGATTGGGCTGGAAGTGTAGATGATCGGAAGAGCACTTCCGGTTATGTTTTTCATATGGGTTCAGGAGCCATTTCATGGGCTTCTAAGAAACAACCCATTGTAGCATTGTCTACGGCAGAAGCAGAGTATGTGGCAGCTACAGCAGCAGCGTGTCAAGCAGTTTGGATGAGGAAAATGTTGAGAAGCTTATGTCAAGAACAGGTAAAAGGGACAGTGATATTTTGTGACAATAGTTCAGCTATTGCATTGTCTAAAAATTCTGTTTTTCATAAGAGGACTAAACACATTGACACCAAGTTTCACTTCATACGTGAATTGGTTACCAATGGAGAAATCGTTTTGCAGCATTGTAGAACGGAGGATCAGTTTGCAGATATCCTCACAAAGCCACTTGCGCAGAAAAGCTTTGAACACTTGAGAAAATGTTTGGGTATGCAAGAAAACCCAGCAGTTGAAATTAAGGGGGAGTGTTGGAATAATTCCAACTGCCGGATCGATTTGCGGGTGGAGCACGTCGCACAGGTCGGCGGACAGGTTGATGGGCGCGGAGCTAAACAGCGGGCAGGTTGACAACGATGAACGGTTTACGGGGGGTCGAATAGCGCGACCGTTAACAAATTGCTACCCCCCGCAGTTGACCAGCCGTGGGGCCTTTGACCACAAACGTGTGGCTGAGATTTAGTGCGGGGGGTCACCCATTTGATGGGTACGGCCAAGACCATACCCCCCGCAACCACCAAGGCTGTGGTGGCTCCGCCACATGTGCACAGCGCGCCACCGTTCCGCCACCACCGTGAAAAATCACCGCTGCCAGCAAAACAGAATTTGCCATTAATTTTTTTTTTATCGGTGCTGACATAAATTTATGACACCATAAATATTTTTTTAAGCGGTGATGTTTTTGGCAAGTTTGTCAACGAATAGCATTTAATTGTTTTAGATATTTTGTTTATATATAGAACAGAGATATAGTGTAAATTTTTTTTTACACACAGAATGTAACGCACAGCAGTGCTTTGGATTAAAAAGACAGTGAGAGATAAAAAAAATACACAGAGCAGATTGTATTTTTTTTGTAAACAGAGAGAGAGCAGAATTAAATCTTTACACAGCAGTGTAAGATTTTATAAAAACACAGTGAGTTTTATTAATAGACAGAGAGCTGTTTATTTTTACAGAGAGACAGAAAGTTTTTTTTAATTGAGATAGAGGTCTTAAGTGTGCACTGTGACAGCAGCAGTCACAATTGTAAATCCCTCTGCAGAGAGGAAGAAGTTGTAACAAGTTTTTTTTACTGAATAGAATTTTTTTTATATGAGAAAAATATGTTACTGTGTCTGCAAATTTTTAAATATTTTCTCTGTGTTAGAGAGGGAGTTTATTCTCCATTTTTAACTCTGGAATTTGCAATATTCCAACAGATCCCAGCTATCAGAAGAGGAGAATAACTGGATTCGAGCATCTTTTATGTCTGCATACCTGGCAGGAGCACAGTCCAAACGCTTCGCTTCTATCATCTTCAATAGATGCCATCCTTTAAAGCTTATGGGGGCCATTCAAAGCACTGATCCCTCGGACTTTCGAAATTTCAACCTGGCAATGTGGCTGTTGAAGGACTGTGAACGTTGCGCAGGGGCTGAACATGAAGCATTAATTAGGCAGTTTGTATCAGACCAGGTGAGAGACGCATATATTAGTCTGTTTGGCAGACACTGTGAAAATGTTTTCCAAGCTCTTGTCCAACATTATATAAACGGACAGTCTGAAGAAATTGTGGCTGTCGTCAAGTATGTACACGGACTCTTGTGAGAGTACACCAACACCACCCTTTTCCCCATTTGCAAGACGTTTAGCATAGGCGTATTTTTCTCGAAGCGTTATACGTAATTAGTTAAATCGTGATATGCCTCTTATGTAACAAAGATAAGAAGTTAAACTAATGTTGAATACAACGCTCAAATGACTCTGAAATTTTCTTTCTGCTCGATGTTTGGCATTGATGCCCTGTTTTGACATGGACAATTGTTTGCAATGGAAGAACGCTGGCCTATTTTTATAGGTAGACTAAGAAATTTAATTTGCATACTGTGCGGTTGAAGTGTATAGTGGAAATGGAGTGTAAAGTGTAAATTTTAGTAGGTTAAATTATATATTTAGAAGTAGTGGTTGAAGTGTATGGTGGGAATGGAGTGTAAAGTGTAAATTTCAGTAGTTTAAATTATATATTTAGAAGTAGTATGGGTAGTGAATATCATTGTTTGAACTTGGAGTTGTGATATAATCTAAGGAGGTGGTTAATCTTTATAGCTATGCAGTATTTAATGTTACTACATATGGTATATGGGTTGTTATTTAATGTTATTACATATGGTATATAGGTTGTTAGAATCTGATTATATTACTATATACCATAGGTTGTATATATATATTTTTTATTTAATATATTATATACTTATATAGTATATTTATAGGTATTATAGGTTGTATATATGTTAGCTCATATTTAATGCTATATACTCATATTTAAAACTACGTATATCTATAGATATTATAGGTTGTATATATATTAGCTCATATTTAATGCTACTACATATTCTATATGTATAGGTATCATAGGTTGTATATATGTTAGAATCAGAATGTTGTGTATATTTAATGGTACTACTTATGGTATATAAGTTGTTAGAATCTTATTGTTGTGTATACTTATTGCTACTACATATTGTATATAGTATATGTAACATTTAGTGCTACTACATATCGTATATAGTATATGTATAGATATCATAAGTTATATATATGTTAGAATTTAGAATCTTATAAGTTGTTAGAATCTCACTCTTGTGCATATTTATTGCTACTACATATCGTATATAGTATATGTTGTGCATAATATATAGGATTTCTAATTTGCATATATAGATTTAATGCTACTACGTATAGTATATAAGTTGTTAGAATCTTACTATTGTGTATACTTATTGCTACTACACATCGTATATAGTATATGTAACATTTAATGCTACTATATATCGTATATAGTATATGTATAGGTACCATAGGTTGTATATATGTTAGAATTTAGAATATGACTGTTGTGCATAATATATAGAATTTCAAATTTGCTTGTATATATTTAATGCTACTACATATGGTATATAGGTTATAAGAATTTTGAATTGGACAGTTGTGCATAGTATATAGGATTTCATGGTCTATATACCACATGCAACAACATGGCAGATGTTACACTCACAATTTAAAGATACCAAACACAAATACTATGTCAACCTTTGATGATATAATTCGAGGATACCAAGGATCTATATTTTGATTTGAAATAGAACAACCAAGACATTTCAAACTAAAACTTAAGTGGTTTAGTGAAATACAACAAACAACAGTATACAAAATTTTCAAAATTTTCAATTCCGACAAAATGGACAGTATACATATTTGATATACATCTTTAATATTTAGGTATATGTATTTGTTTTTCCTTTAACAATGAGATCTAAGATATTCTGATAATTTTGTTTTTAGTTTATTTTAAATTTTGAATAATTTCTAATAATTCTAAAAAATATAACAATATTAGAAACACAAATCAAAAGAAAACTTAAACCTCACATGGTTTTTTGGTTTCAAAACTTATTTTTTCAATATTCTTATCTAATAAATAAATATAAAAATTATTGCTTGTAACTAATTCATGTAAACTTCGTCTAAATAAAAGCAAAAATAACATTAAAATATGTAAATTTTCCAACATAAAAAGTGTTTATGTTTTCTTTACTTAAATTATAACTTAAAAAAATATTTTTGTTTTCTTTCCTTAAATTTTAAATATACAGAGGTATCTATATATATTCAAACCTTAACCTTCTATGCATACCTATATATATTCAAACCTTAACCTTCCATGCTCACAAATACTGAATAGAGCCACCCCTTGACAAAGCTGAAGCATACCTGAAAATTTCATCTCCTACCAAAAAGTCTAGACCCATCCCTTGAGAGAGGTGAAGCAAACCTAACAATTTCATCTCCTACCAAAAAGTCCATACCCATCCCTCATCTCCTACGAAAAGGTCCAAACCCATCCCTTGACAGAGCTGAAGCATACCTAACAGTTTCATCTCCTACCAAAAACCCATACAGAGGTGAAACATACCTAAAAGTTTCATCTCCTACCAAAAAGTCCAAATGAACTCTCTAGCGCTACTAACTTTTTTACCAATATTAATTAAAACACTCTTGTTACTTTACATACTCTTTCACACTCGTTGAAAGCAATCAATGACAAGAGATTACATGTCAATCATTCTCCGGTCTTATGGACTTTGAAAGGTTAGATTACTCCATAAGAGGAGCCTATGTAAGTAACGATGCTCACTGGTAATATAAAAACCATCTACTTGATGAAAACCTATGATGTTTCTATAATCAATGTATAGTTATAACAAATACTCTCTATTAGATGTGATTTCCATGAGTACGGGCTTTAACACCATTACAAGGACATGTGATTTCCATGAGTATGGGTTTTAACACCATTACAAGGAGCTTAGTCTTATTGATTACACTAGTTAAGAAGAAGGCGACTTTTATTTGATATCATATTAGTTTACTATATTAACTTACGAGTATTATGCAGAACACTCTTACGTTGAGAGTGCAAGCTTCTGTGATCCATAACGTTTTAATTATAAATCTTCTGGGAAATCACATAAGGAATTTTTGGAACCAACGCGTTTCGAACTACCAACTGTAGTTCATGATCAAGATAATGAACACTCTTACGTTACCAGTATTACTTTGTTTGAGGAGGTTCCATAATGGGAAAAACCGCTTTGAACCGAACTGAATGGAATTTACCGAATGCTTCGCCATTGGAATCGTATTTGTGAATTTCTTAATTTTTTTTCTAATTTGGGCGAATTTGGTACCTATGTCTTATATAATGAAGGTATTTTAGACTTTTAGACTTTTACCATATGATCTTGATCGGTAGTTCTGCGGTTCTGCGATAATTAGGATCGAGTTTTTGGGTTCTGAGTTTCGGGTAAAAATATACCAAAGCCTTGATACATTAATGATATACAATTTACCCGCGCCACTCTTCAGATCTACAATTTACTCGCCACTCGAAAACATGTTTGTTTGTGATTCTGCAGTCGTTCACTTGTAAATTCTTTCATTTTCTGCGAAGGAAAAGCTCCGCGGCTATTGGATGATCCAGGAAAGGTTCACGTGCAGCTTTTTGCATTTTTGTTCTCTCGAGTTATGTGAGGAACTGTGGCCCTGCGGTGATATGACTCGAACCCTTTTGCGTTCTTGGATATACTTGACCTTCGCGATATTTATTTATTAGAAATATTATTGCGAGCCTACGGTGATATATAGAGAGTCTGAACTGCAGCCAAAAGTGCGAGTCTGAGTCTGCTGTCTGCAGTTCTAAGTTTCAGGTTTATCAAACTAAGATTGATGGTTTGCATTAATCCCTCTGTGGTTCTTTGGAACATTAATCTGTTTTTGGTTTTCATTGGGTCTGTGGTTTTGCGGTTCCCATCGTTTAACATCTTTTTTGTCTGTGGTTCTCATCGGGTCTGCGGTTCTGCGATAATTAGAAGATTTTGGTTCTAAGCATCTCTTCGGCAGTATGGCTCCTAGCTTCGCAAAGATAATTGTTGGCCCAGTTCCGTCCGCATTTGAGAGTCAAGCCCCTGCCCATATTTTCAGTGAAGCCCCAATTCGAACTGTGCAAGTGGTCAAGGCCTCACTGGATGAGGCCGTTTTCTGAAAGTGCCTTAATCTGCCGGTTTAATCGCTTTTGGCCGCGACTGACAGCTCTCCACAGTTGGATCTCGGAGATATGGAAGTATCTCATTTCTAATGAAATTAATATCTACCCCTTTGCCAAGGGTTTCTTTATAGCAGATTTTGAAACTCTGAAAGTAGACAATGCATTTTAGATTCCGGCCCTTGGTTTTGGGAAAAATCAGGCCTATTCATGAAGCTATGGAACCCATCATTCAATCCCTAAACAACAATCATAACCTCAGCACTAGTTTGGGTCAGATTTCCAAACCTACCTTTGCATCTCTGGAATCTCTCCTCGCTAAAAGCCATTGGAAATGCAATTGGGAAATTTTATTGCAGGTGTCGAGAAACAGAGGAATATGTCAGAACCACCTATGCACGCATCTATGTAGAAATGGACTTCAGCATTGGATTCCCAGCTGAAATAATCCTAACAAGCAAAGAGTATGTATGGAGTCAGAAACTCGACGATGAAAGTGTCCTCTTCAGATGTCGATCCTACTTTGTGACAGGCCATCTAGCCAAAAATTGCCCAAAAGTCTCCCAGAAAAATTCTGTTAGAAAGAATCACCATAGATCTACATGGTGGGAAGGAGCACAAAAGGAACATTACACTATCATCAAGGAAGAATAATCTTCAGAAAACTCTGAATCGCAAGAAATTAGGCAAGAAAGAAACAACCCTCAAGACAAGCAGGGGGAAAACCTCACCCAACAGCAAAAAAACGAACTCGACAGCCCTTCAAGCATCAACAATTATGATGATTCGAATACCGCGCAAAGGAAATCTTCATTTAGCAGCAAAGCAGATCTTCCAGATCCTGAAGATAAGACACCAGTGTCCCAAGGATCCGAAGAGATAAAGGAGTTTCAAAATAAAGGAAGTTGGAAGACGATAGAGAAGAAAAAGAAAGCTACAACACCAATCTCGTCAAGAAAATCGAGAAGCCACACAATTAAGAACTAAGAAAAGTATAGGTCGGATAGACCAAAGTTTGATCTCACTGGACGTTAACCACCATCATCATCATCATTTAGTTATATATATGTTATTGGTATATTCAAAATATAATTATTATTAATGTATTTATACTAATATTAATATACTCTATTAGATATATATGATAGTATTTCAGACTTTTGCTAAATGGTTATCTGATTGATATATATATATATATATATATATATTTGTGATCTTTCATAACTTCACATACAATGGTAGAAATTGAAATGGTTATTGAAGGTATAACGTATGATGCTCCACCTCTATGTATGCTCTTTGTTCCAAAAATGTATATCGCATGAGCTTCCCTATCCCACTCAATGGAAGTTCAAACTCCCCTATGATTCCATTGTCTCGTTTTGGATCCCTATTCTAGGCTCTGATGGGATGGTGTTCTTTAGGCTACAAAAGGTTTGGACAAGTATGACATCTGCGTCACGGAACTTCAGGGAAGATTGAAGAGATTTTGGGCGCCGGAGACTTTCCCAACAGTAAGCAGTAAGCTTTTCTAGTGAGGTCGAAAGACACGTTTTTATTTATTTGCACATTAAGCTATGGAGGATCCCCTTCTTACTCCAGTTAGGTCAGGCATCTTGCTCTCTACTTATTGATATTCCGCAGGAAAGACAAACTTTTTATTTATCTGCACAAGAACCTGGGGAGGAACCTCTCTATACACTTTTTAGATCGATCCATAGGCATATGTATTTTGATAATGTATAAATTTTAATATTCATTAAAATATTTAATTGCTATTTAAAATATAACTTTTAAATAAAGTTGAGAATTTGTAATTCTAGGATAGAGTGATGGTAATTTTAAAATGAAAAGAAGTTTTAAATGAAAAATAAAATATAAATAAAGTTGAGAATTTGTAATTTTAAGATTGAGTGATGGTAATTTTAATATGAAAAGAAGTTTTAAATGAAAAAATGGAAACGAGTTTTAAAATGAAAAAATGGTGTGAATATGTAGTTTTTTATCCAATTAATTTCACAATTTGTGAATATATAGCTTTCAATCGAATTAATCTATTTTGATCATTTCTTTTATAGCAACTAATATAATTTTATTTTAAATGAAAAAATGGAAATGAGTTTAAAAATGAAATATGGTGTGAATATGTAGTTTTTTTGAATTAATTCAAATTTTTTAAATGAAAAGAAGTTTTAAATAAAAAAATGGAAATGAGTTTAAATTTTTTTTTTTAAATGGTGTGAATATACAGATTTTTATTGAATTAATCATCTATTTTTGAATATACAACTTTTGATTGAATTAATCTCACAATTAGAAATTGAAAATATTGACATACTTTGATCGTTTCTTTTATATATCAACTATTTTTTTTTTTCAAATTTAAATCTGTATTCATAATTTTACATTTACATGTAAATTTATTACTATACAAATTATTGAAAAATACATATCAAAATTAATAAAAATTAAAAATATGGTTTGGTATGGGATTTCCTATTCCTCTTATTTATGTTTCATAATGAAACATTATGGTTGTGGAGACACTTGAGATCAATCAATAAAAATGAATGAACTAAATCTCTTATTTCACAAATAAAATTATGAATCAAACAAAATGATCAAACAATAATTATCATATTTTCAAAGTTGGGGAAAGAAAACACTAAAATGAATTAGGGTGGTTATGTTGTTTAATGATTTGGGGATGTCAAAAGCAACATAAACAAGAATGGGCATACTCATATATTTTCACTAGTCCTCCAAGGGAAAAAACCCTAGCGAAGCTCTGCACCAGGCCGACCTCCATGACCTAAGGTTTGCTGGTTTTGGCGTTGGCTGCCCTTGGTAGACCTTCTCCCCCAGTCTGATCTATCGCAAACTCTCACCTGGAGAGCTACAGGCTTACCAATGGCCGACTTTATTGGGGGGACGACTGCTCCCCCCCTTCACAAGCCAACCTCCAACAGGGACGGCAACAGGGGATGATACCGTCAATCAGCACAACTCTGGCCCGTCTCAAGAAAATGCAGGGGCGACACCCACAGTGCAGACGAATAATACATCAGCAACAACACCCACGAACACGAAATCAACAACATATATACCAAAGGACTCCAAGAAAACTGTGATAGAACTCCCAGCACATCGCATCAATGACAGAATTCAATTCATGAAATACCATGCACTGATTGGCAAGTTCATGGGCTTCTGGCCCACAGAAAAAGTGTTGAGAGGATGGATAGCCTCGAAATGGAAACCCAAAGGCAACATTGACCTACAGTTGTGCACTAAAGGCTTCTTCAATATTCTCTTCACCTGCTCTGAAGACAAAGATAAGATAATGGATGGAGGTCCCTATTTCTTCAACACTACAGGTCTATACCTCAGACCCTGGACTGAGCACTTCAACCCAGATAAACAGGATCTAACTTGGGCATCGGTTTGGATCAGGCTCTACTCTCTTCCCCAAGACTATTGGGACGATCTCACTCTCAAAGAAATTGGTAATGCCTTAGGAGAGTTTGTCAAGATTGCAAAGGAAACCAAAATCAACTGCTATGCACCCTATGCTCGTATATGCATCTACATGAACCTAGCCGAACCGCTACCAGGCGAGGTAATTTTGATGCATGAAGATTTGGAATGGATACAAACTTTTGATTATGAACACATACCTTTTATATGCAGAAATTGTCACCAACATGGGCATCTCTTCAGAGACTGTCCCTTAAACAGGAAAGCCACAGCTAAAAAGGAATCCAACGAACAGGAGGCAAAAGGATTCACGACGGTAGCAAGTAAAAAAAGACATAACAGGAGAGCTACCCCTCAGCAGAATAAAAAAGGACCCATAATTAGTAGTAGCTTCGCAGCCCTAAATCAGCTAAAGGACAATGAAATCAAACCAGTCAATGAAGCTGGGAGTACATCTGCAGTGCAGGCCCAGTCCTATAAGGCTCAGCAGAATAAGCTTCCACTAGATACCTTCTTGAAACCACCCAACGCAAATGACGCAGAGGATAACAGTGTGATAAAGGGAAAAGAACTGATCATGGAACTGATCCCAGAAGCGATCTGGAAGGCTTGGATCTCGCTGGGTTAGAGGAAGCCTGCAGTGCATGATTAGAACACTTAATCCCGGAGAAAAAAATCCAAAAAATGGAGGAAATCCTATCCAAAGCACAACATCTCCCCTCCTTGGGTATCCAGGGGGGCATGCTTATCAACACAAAATACTTCACGAAAAAGTCTCGCAAAAGAGGCAGGAAAACATCCTTGCATAGAACTATAGAAATTAGGAAAGAAATGGTGGATTCTGGGCGATTCCCCAAGCTGACCAGTTTCTATGCCCACACCGCCAATCATATCCCATGAAGCTAATCTCATGGAACATCAGAGGGCTCAACAACCCCACGAAACAGAGGATCATAAAGAAAATGATATATGAGGAACATCTGACAATATTCTACATGTAAGAAACCAAATGTTCCAGCTCTAGTCTAGAATCCATCTTCAAAAAGATATGGAAAGGTAGAAATACAATAGCAGTTGATGAAAACGGGGCGTCTAGAGGACTGGAAATCATCTGGAAGCCTGAAATCATCTCCTTAGAGAACTTTCATGCTAATAGACACTTCATTCAGGCCAACTTTCACCTGATTGGAATAGATATCCATGGATTTCTTACTAATGTCTACACTCCGCAAAACGCCAAACAAAAATTGGCGCTACTGAATAATCTAGAGGAAATCAATAAGCATCGATCCCTCCCTCTTTGGCTACTGGGGGGAGATTTCAACATGATAACCAATCTCTAGGAAAAGAAAGGCGGAGGGTTGCATCTGGAATCAGACAGTAATGGATTCAAAAAATTCATCCAAAGCAATAACCTCATAGATCTACACACCTCCAATCGAATATTCACATGGAACAAAAAAAGAGGGGGTGCCCATCAGATAGCCTCAGGACTGGACAGATTCCTTATCATCGATGATCTTATCTACCTCGGAGGTAACTTAGATACCACCATCATCCCTGTGGATGGATCTGATCATTGGCCAATACAACTTCAATGGATCCAAACAGGTAAGCATGCTCCTAAACCTTCCCAATTTGAACATTGTTGGTTCAGGCACCCGAGGTTCAAGGAAATGGTTTCCAACTGGTGGTCCCCTTTAGAACCTCCTCAAGGCACAAAAATGCTCCAGTTCCAGACAAAAATGAAAATTATCAAAGGTCAACTGAAAGTTTGGAAAAAATAAAACTTTGGCAATATATTCACTGAACAGAAAGACCTGGAGGAGAAAATGAAGAAAATACAATAGAACATCATCCAAGAGGGGCACAGAGCCGAGTCATCTCACCAGGAGCAACTCCTAACTACTCGGCTGGAAGAAATAAGGAACCAAGAAGAATCCCTCTGGAGAAAAAAATCAAGAATCAAATGGCTCAAAGAAGGAGAAAGAAACACCAAATTCTTCCATTGTTCCACTATTCAGCACAGGATGCACAACAGAATCACAGTCCTCAAGAACCAAAGGGGGAAAGGTTGGAAACGTAGGTGGCCATCATGGATGAGTTGCGCAATCATTTCAGGGATATCTTTCAGGAACCCAACCACCAAAGGCATGAAGCCATTGGGAAAATCACTCAAAATATCCCCAAGTTGATAATGGAGGATCATAATAGGATGTTGCTCGCTGCTACCACTTTAGCTAAGGTGGAAGAGGTAGTCTTACAGCTAAAAGTAGGGAAAGATCCAGGTCTTGATGGATTTACGACCAACTTCTTCCACTACTTTTGGGAGATCATCCAAAACAAATTCTCGGGAGTTGTGGAGGAATCACGGTCCACTCATTGGCTGCTACCTGCACTAAATGCCACCTTCATCACCCTGGTTCCAAAAGAAGACAGAGCAACCTCACCAAGTAAGTACAGACCTATATCTCTTTGCAATGTCATTTATAAAATTATCTCCAAAGTTATAGCTAACCGACTGAAGAAGCTCCTTCCCCTCATCATCTCCTCGGAGCAAACGGGATAGGTGGAAGGGAGATAGATTCTTGATGGCATCATCTTAACCCATGAAGTCATCCACTCCCTCAAAACCAACAAAAAACCTAGCATGATTCTCAAAATTGATCTATCCAAATATTTTGACAAACTCAGCTGGGACTATATCAAAAAAGTCCTCTTAGCCTTTGGCTTCATTCAAACCTGGGTCAGATGGATCATGAGTCTAATCACCTCTCCCTTTCACTCCATACTATTCAATGGAATCCCCTCTGCCACCTTCAAACCCTCGAGAGGCATAAGACAAGGGGACCCTCTATCTCCCTTCATCTTCATCATCATGGTAGAAGGCCTGGGTCGCCTTCTCAAGAGCTCTATCCAGACCGGTGTCTTGCTTGGTTTACCTCTCCACAACCTACCTCCATCTTCTCACTAGAAATTTGTGGATGATAACTTGATCATGGGTTATCCCTCAATCCATGAAGCTCGGAACCTTAAATCCGCTCTTGACTCCTTCTCTGAAGCCTCCGACACAGAGGTCAACCCTCACAAATTGTAGATATTCTTCTTCCATACCCCCCCTCAAACCCAGTGCACTATCGCCCGCATCCTTGGATTCTCTATTTCTTCTCTTCCCTCCAAATACCTGCTCCGCTAACTAACTCAGCCATCAATCACTCCTCCCGGAGAGCTTTGCTAGATAAAATGGGAACTCGTCTCTCCAACTGGACTCACCGCACCCTCAACATTTCCAGTAGTCTTATCCTCATTAAGTCCATCCTACAATCCCTCCCCATATATCTCTTCTTTTTCCTTGTAGCTCCCAAATGGGTCCTAAAGGCCATGTGCAATCTGCAATGTTCCTTTCTATGGGGAGGCACAAAAGGAAAGAACAAGTGGGCCTTAGTCAACTGGAAGGATGTATGCACCCCTAAATTTTAGGGAGGATTAGGAATTTGTGATCCTGAGCACAACAATACCATAATGGGAGCCTATTTCGGGATATAATACCCTAAAGGTTTTTGGGTCGACAACCTTCATAGTTCAGGGGAATACCATTCAAGAAGGACTCACCTAAACTATCTTTTATACTTAAAACTAGATATAGCAAGTTGCGGAACTTACCCGAAGGTCCCACGTTTGATGTAGATCCCATGGGGTGCAAACCCCCAACAACCCTTCCTGCTTCGTAACCTAAAAATCAAGAAAGAACGAACACAAAACTCTAGTTGTACAACATATATAGTTCCTAGATGTTAGTGTAACTCATGCACAATATCATAAAAACAATATTAAATATTCAATCAATGATCATTACACATATATAAAGAGATATAAACACGTGAATATTGGGAACAAGATGGTTCTTCTTATTATAAATGGCACGTATAGTAATAGAAATGTGGATAGATCACCTGAATCCTTCCACGACCCTCGAGCATACCGTCCTCTGGATCCGTCTAGCCCTAGCCTCACAAGAATTCTTCCAAGATGTGTGCACACTAGATGTCATATAAGATGATGAGCATCTCAAGGAAACAAGGTTTTCCTGAATATACCTGGGAAGTGCAGGAGGCACGGTAATATTAGACTTAAAATAGGGCTCCAACAGAGTATAATATCTATATTTTCTCCCTCCCTTAGGCCATGTACATGAGGGGCTTTTATACTCCCTCAAATTAGTTTCTGCAGTTGGAAACAGTTAGGCCACGGGCTGGGGTGGTTGAATTACGGGAATAACCATTAACCCTGCCTCGAAAATATGGAATAATATATATTTTTTAATGATTAAAAAGGTATACGTGGATATCTATGAATGGACTCATGTATATACACGGAAAATTCTGGGCAGAGTCGCATATGGGTTTTAAGATACTGTTTTTTGTGAAGATGGTCAAGTCTGAGGGGAAAGGGTGCCCAAGGCCAAAGTTTCAATCATCGAGCACATAAAGGTGGAAAATGATACTATAACAGAGCCAGTATCTAGTGGAAATGGGTCTCCAACCCCAACACCCCATGGGCCAACCTATGGGCTCCCAAGTAGGCGTCGTATTGGCCAAAGGAGGATCTCATAAGATATAACTTAGATATGGATGGTTCCCAAATCTAGAAAGAAGCTAGCAATCATAAAAGTATAATCCAAAATCACAGTTTCTGGGAGCTGCGAAATGGTAACCAAGCCGGATTCTGGGAGGATTCTTGGCAACAGCTGCCAAGCCTCTCCTCCATCTTCCGTAGACCTCTATGGAGTGCAACGCTCCAAGGAAGGCAAAGACAGAAGGCTCAAGACTTCTGGACAGACGACATCACCCAAGGCCACAGGCAATCGCTTCATACAAGAAGATGGCAAGAAAATTGGAACAATGAAAGCCACACAGAAATCTGGTAGGAGCTCAACACAAAAATAAAAGTCAAAGTAAAAACTAGCCCTGACATCCTTCGCTAGGGGAATATGCCCAGCGGAACTTATTCAACCAAGGAGGCTTACAACATCCTTCATCAGTAGAACCCTGGACCAGCTGACATCATCTGGAAAAAGTTATGGAAGGCCAATATGTGGCCCAAAATAGCCACATTCTTGTGGTTTCTCAGTAAACGACGCATCCTAACATGGGAGAATATTTTGAAGAGGGGGTTCGTAGGGCCCTCCAGATTTCCTTTATGTCAGGACAAATCGGAAACCATCGAACACCTGTTGGACCAATGCCATATTGCCAATTTCCTATGGGATAGAATTGTTGTCTTATGTCGTCGTTCCAACTGCACTAGAGGTAAAATCATAAACACCATCCGCAGTTGGCAGGACAATCCTTACACTAGTACCCTTCTAAATATAATATGGTAGATCATTCTGGGTATCCTCATCTAAAACATCTAGAAGGAACGAAACAACCACATCTTCAAGGAAAAGGCCTCCACCCTGGGTCAGCTCTAGGACAGGATTCACATCAACCTCACTGAAACACTAGCCTTAGACACATGGATTCAGGAGGACCCACCCACCGCGGCAGCAGAATGCCACATATGGAACAACTGGCACATGAGTCTAAACACTCCCATGGACATCAACCCCAGAAGCGTTGGTAGAACTCCTACTCCAGAAACATGGTCTCCTCCCTCCAAAGGCTTCTTCAAATGCAGTTTTGATGGGGCATCCAAAGGTAACCCTGGTAATTCAAGATTCAAAGGCATTATCAGGAACTCTCAGGGAGATCCTCTCAGAATTTATTATGTAAATATAGGATGGGACAGTAATAATTCGGCTGAGTTGGAAGGACTAATACAGGGTATTCAAATTTCCATAGAATTCCACTACTTCCCTCTGGAAATGGAGGGAGACTTGCAAATCATAAAGATGGCTGCCACCAGAATTCTCCAAGGCATGGCTTCCTCAAAAGTTTCCAACAACTGGAGACTTTCCCACAAGCTTAAGGTGTTGGAACTGTTGCTTCACAACCACAGAGCCATCACTTTTGGTCACATGCACAGGAAAGGAAACTCTGTTGCGGATCTTCTTGCAAACAAAGGGGTGGAAAGAAACTGTGCTTTGCATCACTCCACCCTTACACAGGTTGAGGAGGCTTCTCTCAAATAAAATTAGCTCATTATCATTCAGAAGGATCAGCACCCCCGAATGTGGGTGACAGACTAGACATGAGTGACAATCTCATCCCACCCTACCCCGATAATAGAGATCTCCCACGCAGAGCTTCATCTGATACAGATAAAAATATAGTTAGCCTCTCGCATGAACCTCACAGAACCAGAAATGATGACGAGAGGATGGGCACTGCGTCACCCTGCCCTGAACATCACCTCGCATTCATTAACATTAATGTCCATCATGATTAACCAGTATCACAACCATACCTCCTCGCCTGAGCCTGCTCAAGTTCTCAATCATATCAAGCAAATATGTGTGAAGGCCACTCAACGCTATCCTCACAGCTATCATCCCCGCCCCTTTCCTCACTCTGCTCTGTCTTCTCACCATATTCAATCATTTGTGAATCCCTTGTCCTAGCATGGAGCTGTGCAGTCACCTTTGGATTGTCGCTCTCCCTCCTGCAAATCTACCCCCCAGATATTTCTTCCCCTTTAGCCCTAGTGTGATACTAGTCTCCTTTTCTTAGCCCCGTGTGCTCCTATTTCACCTGAACATATCTCCTTGTCCCAAGTGAAAAATGGATCCTAGAATTCGCCAATGCACTATCCATGGAGGTCAGGATGATATCATCATGGAGAGGATCATCATCTCGAATCGATTGATGGCTCCTCTTCCAGCACTTTTGCACACCAAAGTCCTGAACCAGAGAAATGTGCAGAAACTTCCAAGCAAGCAACATAGAGAGGAAGTCATGGTTCGAGGAGGTCCATCTCCTCTCCCCAGATGCACTCCCTGCATTTCAATCCTGCCCCTCTGACTGCTTCGAAGAAGGAAGATGATGACACAGACATCTGGTTCATGGACTCCAATGGCATTTGGATGCGTGTTCCCAATGGCGTAGACCTGGACTCCCCCATCCTCTACGCTTCTACGAACATTCCCAAGAGTACTGTGGCCGATGTGGAGGCAGTTGTTGCGAAGGCTCTAGCTTTTCCTATTGAGGAGGAGAACCTCAACAGTAATGATGAAGATGATGAGTAACATCTGTGTAGCTGCATAGTTCTCTTCTGTTTTTTGTCATGTTCGCCCTCAGGGCTTTTTTGCTAGCATTTCCTTTGTGTTTTTCAGATATGTCAGCGCTACGACGCATAATGTACTGCTCGGGTCTAAATTTTGTCTGGGCTAGTTTCCTCCCCCAAGGCAGCCCACAAACAGTGTAACAAAGGCTAGGATTGGTTAAGCGCGGCTTGCTAACCCAGACTGTAGCATATGTAACTTTATGTTTTCGAAATTAATAGAATAGCTCAACTTACTAAAAAAAAAGGATTTGGGGATGTCTATTTTTATGAACTGATTACTTCAAAAGATTTCAGTTTTAATGTGAATGCACATTGAATGGAAGAATAATGTGATGTGGGACAGTAGAAGATTTTCTTTCACCATTGGGGTAACCACAATTAGTGTTTACAATGGATCTTTTAGGAATAATACATTGATGATATATTAAAAGAATTTCTCAATTATTGGGGTAAGATGAAATAGAGAGTCATTATGCATCATGAAATTTTCACAAGAGTCACCATTACAATTCAATTAGAAGTTGTAAATTACTAATTCAAATGAGATTCATAGTCCAAGGTGCGTGAAAAAGTCTATCACTCCAATGATTTGTAGTAGCAATGAGCCATTGATTCAAAATAACAAGTTCTCAGGATTTGAATTCCATCTAAAGTTATTATAAATCCACCCAAAGAACAATGAAAACAAATCTTCCATTTTAAATGACTATTAATGCACCAAACATCCCACCTGTGATTTCTCATTGTAATAAATATATTTATAGAATTAAATTTAGAATATCTAACACAAACAATTGAATGGTTCATGGTATCTTCTATTTGGATTATATAAGTATGAAGATAATATGAGAAGAAATGTTAAGGAGAACAAACATAACATAAAAAATATCAAACATAACAATATACCATTCATAAGAGCATCATATAATCCCATACAAAAATATTATTAGATGTTACACTAGCAATTGCACCATATGTTGCAAAAGAAACGTCGTAAGGAAATAGCATAGGAAAGCATAGCCTAGAATAAATACAAAGGCAATAGCATAGGGAAGAGTAGCTTAGAAGAAATAAGATGTTGCAGAGAAAGAGCCATCGTGAAGGAATGAAAGGCAAATTTTGCTTCCATGGAAGTAGGTCGTGGAGGTTTCAAAGATATTGATGATAAGAGTTATCAACCATAAAATTTTGTTATAGATTTTGAATAGGGAATTGGGGGTGAAAAAATATATGTAAACCAACATAATTTGTTCACATATATAAAAAAAACATTGTTATAGATATTGAAATAGGAAATTGGGGGTGAAAATCCTTTGGTGATTAATAATCCTCTGAAACAAGCATGAAATGAGCATGTAACTGAAATAAGATATTTTAAATACATTCAAGAAGAATATATCTAGCATAGATGTAAATAAAGATAATTTTTATTAACAAAAATAGAGTTTATTCCAAGTTCATCTACATATCCAAGCGCTAATTGCATGCTTATCAGAAATTGTATATGAAGAACAATAGTCTTGGTATACAAGAAAGTGAATGTCAATTTAATATCGAGACATTTTTGGAAGGAGATATTGTTCTTTATGTTATGATTTATTTTCTTAACTCCAAACTTGGTTTAGTGTTTCTCTATATACATAAGAAAAAAAATACAAAGTAAATTCACAAATTTAAGTTATAGTTTTATATTTTATAATTAAAAATCTAATTTCTTATTAAAATATTTTACACATCTTAGGTTATTCTAAATTGATCAAGAGTATATAATATTTAGGGTGGTGTTCTATGTGCACTAAAATTCCCATGAGGTCCATCACTATGTATGGGGTTCATTGCAACCTTGGATATATTCTGTGAGTTGTTGTGACTTTTTTCTTGTGGGTACAACTTAGTTTTGGTTGTCATCTAGTTATCATGATTCAAAACTTTGTTATCATATTAGATCCTTATAGCATTAGATATATTCTCTGAGCTAATATGATGTTTTGTTTGTCACAATGATTAAAAAATTAGTTATTATACCACAATATTGAATTTTTATTGTTGTCTATTTTGTTTATGAACCCTTTTAAAAAAACCATAGGAACATTTGATTTTACACTGTGATTTGCCAAGCATGGGTGGGGGTTTCAAAATTTGGGGAGTAATTTGAGTGGTTATTGTTAGAAATTGTTGTATAAGATGGGAAATTTTGATGGTTTGTAGAAAATATGGATGTCATAACATATATCTTTTTTGAATTTTTTAGTGTCTCTGGCCACCATGCATCTAATAGGATCCATTTCAACCGAGAACATCAATACATCACTATGCGAATGATAACTTGTGACATCCCTAGCCATTTTCTTTTATTGTGGATCAAGTTATAACCGAATAACTTGTGAAATACCTAGCCATTTTCTTTGATTGTGGATCAACTTATAAACTAGAATATACTCTCTTCACAAGACTATACATGATATATTGGATGGAGGGAAAGGATATGATAAAACTTGTACAAAAAAACCCTTTTGGGTTGTCTCAACCTACTCTATTGTTAATCACATAGTGTTAATTTTGTAAAACTATAATTTACAGTAAGGACTGAGTGGGTTTTTTCTTTAGTATGTTTTGTTTGGAATTGAAAAATAAAAAATTATAACAGCTAAAATTATGTAGTGAAAAACTTTGTTTAAAATTTCAAAATAAAAAGTTGAGTAAGTTTGACATCATATAATATGAAAATTGTTTATGATTATAAAGTAAAAAACATGTAATATTTTTTAGCTACAATTAGATAATTAAATATATGTATATAGTCTCTTTTGAACTGAAGAAATTTGATATTCATTAACCAAAAAAAAATATCCAAAAGAGTATGTATGTAGTTACAAACTGTTATGTAGTTACAAACTATTACAATTAAGTAATTAAAGGTAAATTTAGCGTTATTTAGGAAATGAGAATTTGAACATTCATCATTATTGCTCAAGATAAATCATGTCCTGTAAAATAATTTGGTAATTTAAAAAAATCACATATTTTAAAAATTTCATTATTAATTTAATTTTTTTATAGATTAAGAAATACTACTCATGAATAATAAAACAAGCTTGTAACATAAATAATATATAACAAAAAACCATGTATTTTTGGAATAATAAAATAGTTGTAACAAAAATAATATAAAACAAGAAAAACTATGTATATGTATGAAAATTTAAATACATTTTATTAAGTAAAATTTTAAAAGAAAAATGGCTATAAATATTTAAAAATATTTTATTAAATAATTAGTTTAGATCTATATTATTGATTAGAGGGATCAATTCTCTTTCACTCTAAAAAGGTTTGCATGCCAAGACATTTGATCTCTCTTGGCTCTTGGTAGATCTAGAGTTAGGCCATCATAATTTCCCCCTTTAGATAAACTACATTCCACATGAATACCATAGTCAATACCATGGGTTGTTTCTATAGTTTAGTATTATTTTAATTTATTATTTTTATTTTTTATTGTATTTTGACCTAGTTAAAATGTTCATTATTATGTCAATCTTTTTTGTAACTAACATTATAAAAAACATATATAAAAACTATTTACTTGTGGATCTAATGGCCTAAACATTTCAATCGTCTAACATTTGATCCAATGGCTCATTGACACATTGGCCTAGAGGAATTGTTTTCAAATAAGAACGCCTTAACCGTAATAAATATATTGTAATTAAAAGTGATATAAAATTGTTTATTTAGTATGAAGATATATCGGTTATTAGAAATCACTTATTAGCTATTAGCCATGATGATTTTCAACGATCTAACCATATTGATTTCTATATTCCAACATTTTGACAACAAAGATTTATTTTAATAACACATATTGCAATATACATAGAGGTAAAACTACACCCTTGAAGAGCTAAATTATATTTTGCAAATTATATTTTTTCAAAAACTATATTTCAATGATACTCACACAAAATATATACATCCAAAAATATTTATTGGGGCTTAGTAAAAATATTTTCCCATGGTTGAAAACTACGATGTGATTTATTTCCCTCCACTTTTTCTTTAATTAATATATCATGTTTTTCCACCGGAAGGTAGAGAATATGAGGCAAGTAGGTAGGCATGCGGGTCATTCCCAATCAATGTCATCCACAATACCGGATAAATAGTTACTACCGCATGGGATTTGAATATTGGTTAGCCTATTTATTGATGAAACAATTATTCAAAATAAATAACAACGAAGTAAGCATTGTTTAGAAGAGAATCAAACCTTGAAACTTGGTGTTTTATTGTTGAGAAAAAGAAGAGTAAGCTATGAATAAGCATCTTTCTATCAAATTAATCTCAATATTAAAAATTGAAAATATTGACCTACTTTGATCATTTTTTTATAGTAATTAATAATTTTTTGTATTTAAATCTATATTTATAGCTTTAATTTTTTATTATTTAAATCTATATTTATAATTTTTCATTTGTCTAATTGATAATTCTAAACTATATTACTATCCAATATATTGATAAATACATTTCGTAATTAATAAAAATTGGAAACTAGGTTTGGCATGGGCTTTTCTACTCCACTCATATATGCTTTAGCCAACTCTTTTCCCATTTCTAGAGCCTTTTCTTCCATCAACCCCACACCCCAAACATCCTTTGATTTGACTATTTTCATACACACGTGGGTGCACTTTCTTTCTCTCTCCAACTCATATAGGAGGCAGATTGTGAATTTCTCAAGGACTAGTCTTCCACCCTTAATGAATGATCTAGGTGGATATTGGTGGCCACTCGCCTATTCCACTTGGGGCCCCACCATTGATTCTTTAAGTCTTTCAATTTCCTTAATTATAACACAATTTACTATTTTTAGCAGTTTTTCGGGTCCTAAAATTATGGAGTTGTTTTGAGGTCCTAAACGACTTTTTGTGGGCATCAAACCTTTGGTGACTATGAGTCTATTCCAGACTCTACATTTGTGGTTAGCAGTTTTATTCCTTTGATAGATCTTTCTAACGATGCATCATTTGCGTCAAACGGAGATATTATGACAAAGTTACGACCCTAGGAAATTGATGTACCAATCTACCCCGACGGGGCCCATATTCTGGCATTTCATCTCCTAGGGTTAGGCTTTTGGATGTTTATGGTTTTCCATTATTTCTCAATAATATATAGGCCTTAAAGCCTCATTTTAACACAGAGTTCAGAGGCCTGTAGCCACCACATCTCTTCTCAAAGATAAGCTACCAACGCCCTACCTAGTTTATTTCCATTTTATCTGTAAACAAATTTCAGTTCTTTGATATTAATGAAATGAAGTGTTATTTCCACTGCATTTTTATATTTATGGTTATATGTGTATTCTGTTGCATCCCTGCATAAATCCGGATCAGTGGTATCAGAGAAGTCTGCTTTTTCTTGATCCTTCTTTGCATGCCCCCAACGAGGTCGAGGTATAAGGATTTAGGGCTCGATCTGGTTGAACCTTTGCAAGATCAGCCTCACAAACCCTGACGACCGCCCATGGGGGACGAAAAGAAATATGAGGGAGCAGGAGATCCTATCAAAATATTGTTCGAGTAGGCCCTAAGAAAAAAAAGGAACGCAATGATGGATAACTTTGTCGAGATCCTTCAACGACTACCCATTGGTGGCGCATCTGCATCCAACAACCACTCTGGAGGCGCAACTCCTTTTAAGGTACAAGTAAAATTTTACATTCCCATATTTGAGGGCCAAATAGATGCAAATTTCATAGATAGATGGTTGAATCTATTAGAAGGATATTTCTCAGTTCATGACTTTTCCGACTGGGAGAAGATTATTTTTTCACTCCTTAAAGCTACCCCCAACGTCAAGGACTAGTGGGAAACCTACTGTTAGGAAAAGGATGAGGAGAAACCCTCTTTGTTCTTGGTTGTACCCACTTGGAATTATTTTCGAGACACCATCAAGGAAAAATATTATCCCATGGGGAGCTATGAGGACAAGTACATACAATGGACTACGTTGTGGCAGCAAAGGGATCAATATGTGCATGAGCTGACAAATCTGTTCCATACCCTGCGCAAAAAGTTGGGTATCAAAGATTCGAAGAAAAATTTGGTTTTGAAGTACCGCAGTTGTCTGCACAAATACATTCAGGAGGAAATGGAGTTCCTCGACATTTCCTCGCTTGGTACGACATATCAATATGCTGCCAAGATTGAGCAGAAATTCAAACAGAAGAAGCGAGACTTTGGATCTACAAATAAAAAGCAAGGGAAAGGTGCCCCCAAACCATAGAATAAAGGATAAAGCCAAGGCATGGCAGCCCAAGATAACCTACCGAAGCTACAAGCAAAAAACAACCCCATGAAGCTGAATAAGGACACGGGAAAGTGGTGTGAGTTCCATAGGAGCTCCACTCACAACACAAGTGAGTGTCGAGCCAGGCAATCACAGGTGGTTGAGATGAGGGCTTTTGAATCGGATGCATGCTCCGACACTAAATTGGAACCTGACAAGGGGAATGAAAAAGGGAAGTAAATTATTGATACAGAGCCCAACGCCACCGTTTCCATTGCAAAGATCTAGAAGGAGTAACCGGAAGATCCAGAGGAGGAGGAGTGTCTCTTCCACTCTCAAATGTGGGTAAATAGTTCCCCTCTACAGTTCATTGTTGACAGTGGGAGCCAAAATAACCTCATTTCAGCAGAGGTTGTGAAGTGTTTGGGCTTGACGACCACAACACACTGATTGTTGTACACCATTGGGTGGCTTCACTAAGGATGAGATCTCTACGTCAGCCAGCAATGACGCCTTCCCTACAACATCAAGCCCTTCACAAATGAGGTATTATGTGACATTTCTCCTCTTGATGTTTGTGATGTATTATTAGGCCAACCATACTTGCGGATGCAACATGCTGTCTATGAGTCCTGGTCTTGCATTGCTATTGTTACTTTGGACAATAAGCTGTACAGGATACCAAAGGTACCACCACCTGCGGCTATCTCTTTGGTTACTGTTAGTCATCAGTAATTTTTACTATCTGTAGATGACTAAATATTGGTCCTAGATTTCTAAAAACAAGATTCCTGAATATTGTGAGTTTTAGAAATCTCACTGCCTTCATTATCCTTAAACCAAAATTTTCACTATTCTACCATTTTTCCATTTCATGGTCACCCTGCCACTCCTGAAAAACTCCTTATGGGCTTGTGTTACTCATCGCCATCATTTTTCCTGCAAATAACCTCATCACTTTGTTTTCTCCTTTGCCCATAACTCCACTTCCCATCTAGGGTTACCAAACAGCCTGTTCTTTCCATGACCACCAAGTTCCTCAAGCATTGATGGTCTCAAAATTATCTCTGTATGCTCTTTAGATAAATCAAGTATATTGGATTTTGGATCTTCAATACATCAATTTTTCAAAAACTCTATTTTTTCACTTGAATACCCCAAACCAAGTTTCAATCAAAGACCATGTCAAAGGACCCTCCTACTAGGTCATTAGGGTTACATAGGTTGTAGGTTCATCATTGGTGTTTTAAGCTCTGTTTTTCCTGTGCTAGAAGTTGGTTCAAATGTAAAACAAGATCAACACATGGTTGTCCAAGGAAGATCACAAAATCTCCAAGGAAGACTGCTTTATCAAGTTCAAGTTTTGCAAAAGGTAAAGGTAGCTTGGCACTTCTACATGAGTGTTAAGAACCCCATCAGCAGGATAAACTGATCAGGCAAATGATATATTCCTAAAAGAATACATCTTACGGCAAGGAAGAGAGGAATCACTTGTGTTTGTGGAAAATCAGGTTGTTTTGAGCTTGATGGCCCAACAAGTGCCAAACAGTGAAACAAATGGCATAAATGACCATGGAGGAGGTACACCAAGAAACAAAACATGAAGAGAAGTTTTTATAAATTATAAATGAAATAAGGAAAAAGGTGAGGTGAACTGGACAAAAATGAATGCACTTGAAAGGGCTATAGATAACTTAGAACACAACACTGATAAATTTTTTCAAGCATTCCACACACCTAGGGTTTTGGGAAGATGGTCAAAAGAGGTGAAATAAGGATGTTAAATCTCCATGATGAAAGCAAAGGAAAATTTTCAAGGAGCTGCTGTGAACAAGCATCCCAAAAGTTTTCCAAGGTGATGTCTCACTGCCTCAAAAGAACAAATATGTAAAAGATATCAGAAAAAGTTAAGTCAGTATGTTATGGCACTTGCAAATCAGAAGTGGCCAGAAGAGAAGGTCACACGCATGATTTTGAATTCCATAGTGCTTGTCAAAGGTGAGTTTATCATGCCTAAGGATCAATGAGAAAGGTGAAGACAAGGTTTTCAGTCACCTGCCAAGCACAAGATAATTTGATCTCCAAGGTAAGAACAAAGGAAGTTTTGAAAATACTGCTTCGTGTTTAAATTCCTAAGGTTTTCAAGGTTAAAGTTATCATGCTTCAAAGATCAAAGGGAAGAGCCACTTCAAGGTTCTCATAATCACCTGTCAACAAACGAGTTAAAAGGCATCAATAGGCCAAAGGGAAGTCAACTTCATGACTCAAAGTAAACCTGCAAGAGCAGAAGGTAATGGAAATCAGTGAGAAAGGGAAAATCCATGTTTTCAAGTCACCCACACTCATAAAAGTAAAAATGGGTAAAAACATGATTACAACTTCATAATGCAAGAAAAAAGGGGTTTTGACAGTGCTGCTATGAGAAAAAAACCCCTCAAAGAAGTTTTAAGAAGCTTACCTGACTGAATGAGAAAAAGAGATGTGTCAGGTTTCAAAATGCCAGAGAGGGAATTTTTTTGGGTTTCTGTTGTGTCAAGATGAGTGAATCATACCCTCAGGCTAAAAAGAAGACAATTTTAGATTTCTAGCAAGCTGCCACCAAAGAGGAAAAAAGAGTCACTTAAAAATTTTCAAGTCACCTACAGCAAAAGCTAAAGAAACATCAGTAAAAAGGAAATGGACTTAAAAACATTAGGAAATGGGTTATCAAAGTTAAATTTAAATCCCAAGCATATAAAGGGTTATTTTACTTTTCATTTGACTCATTATTCCCTTGCAGAAGAATTAGAAATGCTAAGGACAAGGAACTGTCATTTTTTTGGTCGAATTTAGGCAAGTCTACTCGGCGTTGCGCGTTCAGAAAGGAGCTACGCGCCTGGGTATTTTCCATGTGTAATTTTACACGGCGCTGCGCGTTGCGCGCTTGGTTGAACACTGTGCGTTTGCCCGACATGCCCAGCAAACACGTTCAGCGTTGTGCCCTTGCCGACTCGACAACCTGACAACCCGTTCAAGCACTGCGCGTTTGGCCAGGAGGGTCTCTGCACCAGTTCAAACCCTCAAATCAACTCAAGGTCTCCTAAAACTACCTCCAAGGGTTTTTCAAACATCTTTGAGGGGTAAGTACAAGACATCACCTCCTCTTCAAGGTTTTTTGTCATTTGGTTAAAGAAATGGACCCTAAGGAGATGAGCTAAATGTCATTAAAGCCTCCCTCGTCTGCAAACAAGGAAATAACAGTTAAGATAGGGGTAGATTAAGTTGGTTGACATTTTTTGGAATTAGTCATCCATCAAAGCTTGAAATTTCTATCCCTTACACTAAAATCATATTGAATTTTCCTTACCCTTTTCCATTTCAAAATTTGACATAAGAGAAAACTGTGTCCAAACAGAGTTTTGTTTACAACTCATCAAGGGTAGTCATTGATTTTTCCTCTCACTCACAGTCATACACCCTACCCTCACTCATTCACTCCTCCACTTGTAAAAAACTACCCTTTTTCATCACTACTCCATTACCTTCTTCCACATTCATTTCATAAGCAGAGCTAGGGTTTTTATCAAAAGCAGGAGCGTTCAAAATTTCAAGGGAAGGAGACAGTGATATGGGTGAGGAAGGCCAAGTTCCAGGAAGGCATCAACATAGAGGTGGGAGGATTAATAGGTTTGAACCACTAAACACCATGGAGCTTAATGCCTCTCCTATGACTATCACATGTTTCCAAAATGTGGGGTGTTTTCATTTTTGTGAAAGAGTACAACAGGTGCAAAATCACCCCTAGCTGACTAGGCTCTTCATCCTTAACCTACATGAGAAACAAGTCAATATTGCAGGGGTAAACTTTGAGTTGTCTTCAAATGCCATTGTTATTGCCACTGGGATACCTAGTGTTGGTGACAAATGGTTCAAACAAGCCAATTTAGATATAAGCTGTTATGAGCCATTCCTTAAACTCAGATACAAAGAAAACTGCAAATATATCTTCCCTTTCTCACATTTTCTAGAGAGGTATGCACCCATGATGAGGGTCATCATGAAATATTTTACATGTGAGGGAAGGTACTCTAGGCTTTACTCCTATCAAATCAGATTGCTCATGCACTATACTAGGGTTAAGATGTTGCATTTACCCTACTAACCCTACAAGAGTATTGAAAAAATGTCTTATATTGTACAAAAGAGAGACCATTTACAACAGATGCAGAGCCTCTTTCACCACTCTCTCATCAAAATGGTTGTGATGCATCAGTTGCAGCAAAAGGGTATTTCATGGGAGGTTTTCATTTCCCATGAGGTGTTTACCAACCCACAACCCCATCCTCAGCAAAGTGGGCCCTCATCATCTCATCCTCTTATCCTTACTCATCCATCATCTCCTGCTGATCCTGTTTCACCACCTACACATATACGTTCACCTCAAGACAACCCTCCTTCCTCACCCTCTCAAAATGCATCCGACAATGAGGGAAGTGACCTTGAACAATAAAATGAAAATGAAGAAGAAAGTAATGATAAGATAAGCAGTGAGGAGGGAGGCAGTGACAGTCATGACAACAATAATGATGGGCATGATGATAGTGAAAGCAGTGAAGCTTCTAGCAGTAATGAGGAGAAAAATGAAGGTGTAGAAAACAGTGAAGATGCAGAAGAAGACAATGAAGAAATAAGCCATGATGGCAATAGGTCAGAGGAGGCAGATATCGGTGATGATGTTGGCAATCAAGAGGAAAACAGTGAGGAGTCAAGAAAAGAAAAAAATAGCCAGTGAAGAAGATGAGGGCAGTGCAGAAGGCAGTGAGGACACAGATGAAGAAAGTGGCCAAGAAGACATGGAGGTAGATGTCAATAAAAATGAGGAAAATGATGAAGAAAGCAGCCAAAGTGATGATGAAGATGAGGCTCATAGTGAATATTAAGGAAGTGCATAAAGCATGGAGACATAAGACAATGAAACAAATGTTAATGAGGCACAAGTCAGTGGATCAGAAGCATAAACCAATGATGAAGAAGAAAGCAAGGAAGTGAGCCAAGAGGTTAGTAAGCCCAATAATAATGACCATGATGTCAGTAAGGACAGTGAGGCTAATGACAGTGATAATCTTGGCAATGATAAAACAAGGAGTAGAAAAAATGATAGTGGGTTGAAGGGCCATGACAATAATGGTGATACCAATGAGGAAAGCAGCCATGTAAGCCATAAGGACAGCAAGGATATCACTGATGATGATAGTCATGATGGAATTAATGATGAAGACACCAAAATGAGCACAATTGAACATTTTTATTTGACTTATCAAAGAGGAAGTAGGCATGTGTTTGCTGCCTCTAAAAGGCAAGGGGCCATGCCTTCCACTTCAACCAAGCAGCTGGACAAAGGAAAAGAGAAGGTAATAAAGGAAGAAGAAGAAGATCAGCATGAGATTGAGCAAGAATTTGAACTCATTCATATTGATAGTGATGATGAAAATGAGTCAAGGATTTCAAGTATGCTACTCAAAGATAAAGAGGCCCAAATCAAAGATTTACAAGCCAATCTAGCTAGGTCTAGGAATGTCATCCACTAATATGAGGTGGAAAACAAGCAGCTAGAGGCACAAAAGGCCATTTATGAGATTAGGGAAATCAGAGCCCAGAAAGAGGCTACCAAGGCAAAGACAAGGCTATAAGAGGTCTTGGGTACTCCTAATGAGAGTGAAAATGAAGAAGGATAGTTGTCTAGAAGAGGTCCAAAGACAATTGGTTTGAGGAAGAACTTGTCCAAGGAGAGGGAGCAAGAGGCAGCCTTGGTAGAGCAGCTCACTCCAAGTGAGATTCTTGCCAAAGAGATAGAGTATGATCGGGAGCCTTGGTTAGAGAGGGCCAATATACACTTGGAGGATTAGCTAGAGAACACACAAAGAGACCTTGACCTTCAGAAGAAGATGGCCGAGCACTATGCCTTGAGAAATCAAATTGCAAGGGCCAAGCTCAAAAGAGCGCTTACCAAAATTCAAGCACTAAAGGAGGCAAAAGACCAAGAAAGCCTTGAAATCCTAGCTGATTCTTCTCTACAGGCATCCCAGACCCCATGAGGAAGATAATTGCAAATTTTTGCAAGTTTTTGACATTTTTTGTTTTTCACTGATTTTGAGGGCCAAGGGCACAACACCCTTGGCACTCCTCTTTTTATACAGGCATCCATTGAAGGAGTGGTTTACATTTTTTATTCATCAGGACAAGGGCATCATGCACACAAAATTTCAGATAAAAAACACCCAAAATTTCACCTTTCTGCCCTTAGCAGCCTTGGTAGTTTTGATTTTGAATAGGTAAATAAGGTCCAATAAGAAAACCAAGGGAATTTTTGGAAAGTAGACTCAACAATATTTCCAACGAGCCATCACAGAGCTCATTCCGACATCGGGAAGGCCATCAAAAATCAGTTGCAAGGTGACTCGGTTTTCTCGTGTAGGCGCTGCACCCTTGGACCTCAATGTTGCACCCTTGTGTGCAAAAGTAAAAAAAAGACACTCATTTATGGCAAATCACTCCAAATTTAGGTGTTAGAAGTTATTTTTGAATTTATTTCATTAGATATTTTATGCCTTGGGCCTTGCATTGTCTCTTGGACATAAATGGTATTTATGAGTGTTTATGACATTTTCAAACCCTAGTTAGGGCTTTGACCCTCAAATGCAAGTTAAATAGAGCATGGCGGCCTTATTGTATTTTTTTGGATATTTTCTGAGCATGATATGAGATAGACTTGGAGTTTATTGGTGAAATTGGTTTTTGGTGCCTTGTGATGGTGTTGGACTCTGCTTCTATGGATCAAGCTCACTCTTAGGATTCATTAAGCTTGGTTATATGGTGATTTATTCCATCTTTGTGTTCATTTTCTTCAGTTATTCATTATGTTTATGGTTCATTTAGTCATAGGATAGAAATAGAGAATAGGATTTGCCTTCTTGGTACCCTACTTCTGCCTGCTTCCTTGATTTCTATGTTTTCTTCCTCAAAGTTTTGCTAAAGAATCCTTAAATGCTCTTTAGTGTTACTAAGATGTTATTCTAAAATTCTATTTGTTTGCATGTAAGTTTTAGAGAATCCTTCACTGCTCTCTTATCTTACTTATCTATTGTTTTTAAGATCTGCTTAGCCTAGTTGATATTGAAGAATCCTTCATTGCTCTTCAAGTTTTAATTATGCTATCATCTTAGAAGATTTTTCTTGTTTAATAGTTTGTTAAAGGATCCTTAATTTCCCATTAACTCACTATTTTCACAACTCCATGTTTATTTCACTCTCCCTATACCTACTTATATCCATTTGGCCTTGCCAACTTTCCCTTTGAATTATCCTTGACTCATTTTTTACACTTTTCAAGACCTTTACAGACTCCATAGCCCAATGGATTGATTCTCTCTTACTCTACCTATTTGTCTTGACAACCTACCCAACCAACCAAACAAACAAAAAAACCCTAAACCTAATAGCTAGCCTAAAGTATAAAACCTAAAATCAATCAAGTTCACATCCTTTACACAAACATAGATAGAGCCCCCTCTAAGTCCAAGAAGGCTAGGTCATAGGACTCCAAAGACTGGTTTGAAGTTACCCTTGTTCATTTTTTCTTGCCAATCTAACAAATTACAGGGACCTAACAGTTACTACAAAACAATGCAGTAAGCTCATTTCCAAACCTAGGAAATTTGTTTTCCTAATGATCCGCCCGCAAGACAAGAAGAATATTGTGGCCATGACCTCCAACAGGGATCCTGTGCATGACAAAAATAGATAGACAAGGTCATGGAGGAGTACGGGGACATATTCACCTCACCTACAAGGGTGCCTATGCACTGTTAGGTCAAGCACCCCATCGATCTGAGCCTGAGTACATTATTGCCCAATGGACCGATATGTTGGTGCTTTGTTCTAGCGAATGATGAAATCAAGAGGCAGATTCAGGAGCTGCTACAGAAAGGTCACATACGGCCAAGTTTATCACCCTGTGGGAGCCTGATCATGTTGGTGTAGAAGATGGATGGGACTTGGAGACTCTGCATTGACTATCGGGTGCTGAACAAGATCTTTGTCTAGAATAGGTACCCGATCCCACTAATTGATGACCTTTTGGATCAACTAAAAGGGGTGAAATATTTCAGCAAGATCGACTTGAATTCTGGGTATCACTAGGTACCAATCGAACCCTCTAATGTGTGGAAGAATGCCTTCAAAGCCAAGGAGGGCCTTTTCGAATGGTTGGTTATGCCTTTCAGGTTGACGAATGCTCCAGCAACCTTCATGAGGCTGATGGATGACATCTTGTGGCCATTCACCAACTCATTTGTAGTAGTGTACTTGATGACATCCTGATCTTCAGCCAAACTTGGGAAGAGCACCTCCACCACATTCGACAGGTCCTCCAAACACTGCGGCAACACAAGTTGTGTGCCAATTTGGAGAAGTGCACTTTTGGCATGACCCAGGTTTAGTATCGAGGATACATTATTGATGAATGGGGGGTGCATGTGGATCCAACCAAGATCCAAGTAATTCGGGATTGGCCAGCCCCAACCACTCTAACAGAGCTTCCCATTTTTTTGGGTCTTGCTAGTTTCTACCGCAGGTTCTTGTTGGGATTCTCTCATATCACTTGGCCCTTGAGTCAAGTCACCAAGGGAGGAGCAAAAGAAAAATTATTTTGGTCGAAATCTCAACAGAGGGTGTTTGTAGAATTGAAACAATGCCTCTGCTCTTCCCAGTGCTCACTTTACCATACTTGCAACAACCATTTGAGATCGAGACAGATGCCTCTGACTATGTTATTGGGGAAGTTCTTACTCAATATGGGAATCTAGTGGCATATCACAATGAGACACTGTCCAACATAGTCTGCAAGTATCCCACTTATGACAAAGAAATGTATTCCATTGTGCAGGCATGCCGCCAATGAAGAACTACATTTTGGCGAAGGAAACGGTCATCCACATAGACCACCGACCCCTGTAGTTCACACAAACACAAGGGAAGTTGAAAAACAATCACCATCAGAAGTGGTCCACATATCTGCAAAAAATTAGTTTGAACATCAAGTATAAGAAGGGAAACACCAATAATATTGCAGACTGCCCCAGCCGACCACCGATTGTGGCGCTAACCAATGTTCTCAACTCTTGTGGGCATGAGACTTCTTATTGGTTGCTTCTCTACAAGAGCGATCCGGAATTTGGCCACACATTTCAAGACAATCTTGGAGGGTACACAAGTTCCAAATTTTCACCTCCAGGATGCACTGTTATGTCACCTGGGACACCTTTGTGTTCCTTCAGGTGAGCGTGCCAAGATGATTTAGGAAGCACATTGTTAGTCATCAATAATTTTTCCTTTGTAGATGAATAAATTCTTATCCTTATATTTCTAGAAACAAAGTTCATAAACATTGTGAGTTCTAGAAATCTCACTACCTTCATTATCCTTAAGATAAATTTTCACTATTTTATCATTCCATCATGTCAAGCTCTGCTTACCAGTCCCAGAAAACCCATTAGGGGCTCATGTTCCTCATTTTGTCTATATCTTGTCACCTTTGGCCCAAATCCTATGTTTTGGTGTTGCCCAACCCTTCCACTGCTACCTAAGGACACCAACCAATTGACTCTCTTGTGCCTCAGAAATGTCTCATGCATTGATGATCTCAAAACTGTCTCTGTAGGCTCTTTAGATAAATTAAGTACATTGGATTTTGGATCTTAAATACATCAGTTTATCATAAACTCTGTTTTACACTTGATAACCCCAAAATCTAAGTTTTTAGTCCAAAAGCCAAGTCCAAAGAACCTTCCACTAGGTCACCTAGGGTTTCACAGGTCATAGGGTGGATTTGGTATCCTAAAAATCTTTGTTCTATCTCTATAAGGAAAATTCTTTCAAAGAAGAAAAGGGACAAGTAACTTTGTCCAAAACTGATCAAAGGGTCATTTAAGAAAGGCCTCCTTGGCCTAGAGAAAAAATTCTGCAAGGGGCAGTTGCCCTTTCTCACATTTCTGCAAAAGGATCAAGATGGCCATCATGCCTAAAGAGAGGTAAGGTAATGGGGAAAATCATCACAAGAAGACCATCTACAACAAAGAGAAAGGCAACAGGCATATGAGAAAGGCAACAGGCATATGTTTTAGAGAATCAGGGTTTTCGTGACTAATTTGGAAAAACAAGTAAACCAATACAAGGAATACAAGGACATAAGTCACCTCAACTCCATACAGTGCACATTGAATATTTTTAGAAATAATAAATGAGTTTTGAAAGGTTTTAGAGAACTTATAAGACAACACTGTTTAATTTTTTCTAACAGCCCTAAAACCTAGGAGTTTGTAAAGAATGACAGAATAGGTCCAAAATAGATGATAAGGCCTCCTTCTTAACATCAGATGGCATTCAAGGGTGTTCAAGCTACCCTCTAAGGGTTTGACAAAGAAGCATTGTTTCCACCTCACCAAAAGGACAAAATGAAAAAGAGTATCAGTACAAGGGCCTGAGTTTTCAAAAGTACAGTCAGAGGTCTTAAAAAGGACCAAAAGGAGGCAGAAATAAGGTAAAGTGCCAAAGGAAGGAATAGAGATATATCACTGTCAAATTGGTCAAAGGAACAAACATGAAATTGGTCTAAAAACAAAGCGGAGAAACCTTCAAAAATGGTTTCCTTATCAAAAGTATATTCTGCAAGAGATAGTTAGCCATGAGTGACACTTCTGCAGGACTGTCAAAGATGGCTATCTACATGAAGATTGATAAGGTCAAACAAACCTAATGTATCTAAAAATGGTGGCACATATGAATACTAAAGGAGCTATTGATGCCAACTGTTATGGTTTTCACACCAAGAGGTTTTTACTGCTTCAAAGTGAAAACATGACAGAATGCCAGTTGAAAGAAGGTCAAATTTCTTCTCTTCAGTCTCATCCACTAAGCAAACAAAGGCATAAAAAATGCATGACTGAAGATTCCAAGGTAAAGGTGCCAAAATTATCACAAGATTACTGTTTACAGGTGTTGAAATTCATGAAAAGGATAAAGTGAAGAAACCTTCAAAAAAGAGCACTAATGTCACTGTCTACCTTTTTCCTCAAAACTTTGTCAAAATGACCTTTTTCTTTTTAAAGAACTGGTTCATGTTTCCAAATTTGGGTAAGAGGCACATTTTTATCTTGTTGAAGAGTTTTTCAAACTAAGGGGAAACATCAAGATGCTCCATCAAAGGCAAAAAACATTTTTTCTCAGAGTTCTGCCACTTATAGGACAAAAAGATCAAAAAGTCAATGAAAAAGTAAGAAGGGAAAACAAACATTAGAAAGTGTGATTGATCATGAAATTATTTTTCAAAAAGAAGTATAAAGGTCTTATTTCCCTCTTCCCAACCCATTTTTGTCTTTGAAAGAGAGATAGAGAGTCGTTGAAGCATTTCTGGGCGTTTTTCTGCAAACTGGTGAAATTCTTTGGTGCTGCGCATAGGTGGAGGCGCTATGCATAGAGCCTTTGGCACTGCACACAGGGGAGACGAGGTAGTGTTAAAAGACACTGCGCTGTGCATAGGAGAAGGCTTGACAGGCCCATGCAGAGGCCCGAGCTTCCCAAAAACCTTCCAGCGCTGCACACAGGCCTACATGACACCTGACCCGACCCAATGCTACGCACAGAGGGCACGGTAGGAACGGCCAGTCGGGTGGCACTACACACAGAGGAAATTTGTCCAAAATTGCCAAAAATTTCTCAAAATCACTCTTTTTCCTCCTCAAATTTTCCCCAGGCTCTTGCATGAGTTAGACAAGTTTGGTGGTCACTTTCCTTTGCCCTCCAAGTGTTCTTTCTGCATTAATAATCAAAGAAGGGTATCAAAAACCTAAATTGGCTTAAAACACTAATCTTCATATCAATCAATCATTTAACCTTCTAGGGAAAAATTACCAGTTGGAGAGTGGTCATTAGTATAAATGCACTCAATTCAAGCTAAGCCTCCTTCTAAAATCTTGAAGCATTCCTAGACTTCTTCCATTTTCCCCCCATTTGTTAAAATTTTCCCTCACCATCACTCATTTTTCCTCCCTAGACCTAAAATCTCTCACAAGCTAAAAGAACAACAATTGGTTCAAGCACACAATCAGTCACTATGTCCGGAGAAGAGATAAGTACCAGTAGTGATGAAGGCCAATGGATTATCAGGCCAAAACACAAAGGAGGAAGAACTAATAGGTTTGAGCCTTTGGATAAAATTCAAATCACCTCTTCCCCCATAATCCTTGCATGTTTTCAAGACGTTGGATGTTATCAGTTCTTTAAGAGGCTTAAACAAGTCCAAAACCACTCATATTTGACTAGGTTGTTCATTCTCAGCCTACAAAACAACCAGGTCAACCTAGTAGGATTAAAGTTTGAGCTATCATCTGAATCCATTGCTAAAGCCATAGGGATACCAAATATGGGTGAGAGATGGTTCAAGAAGAAGAAATTGGCTTTAAGCTACTATGAGCCCTTCTTCAAACCTAGGTATCAACAGGGCTGCAAGACCTTTTTCCCCTTCTCCCACCTGCTAGAGAGATATGCCCCATTGATGAGGCAAATCATCAGTACTTTACTTGTGAGGGAAGGTACTCCAAGCTTTATTCATATCACATAAGGATGCTAATGCACTTCACCAAGGTTAAATTGTTAAACCTACCATACTATCTCTACTAGAGCATTGAAAAAATGGCTTCAGTATTCAAGAAAAGGAGTTATGCCCACCAAATGTTAGGTCCCTATTACTATTATAGTCCCTTATTGTTATTAGTGTAACCCCCTTATTGTTATTATTGTACCTTGTAACCCCCATTTTGTTATTATTGTGCCCTTAAATTATAATTGTTAGTCGGGTTAGGATTGCAACATTGTGGCTCACTAGGATTACATTGTGGCTGCGTTGACCTTGAGCATAGAAAGGAGGTTTTGTAAATTGCATCATCCAAGAATTGTTCATTTATGTAATGTATTGGAGGTTGCCCCCTCGAAGTGGCTTATTTCTAAGGTGGTGATATCTCTTTTCTTCTATTTTTGGAGCTGGTTATGCAACATTTGGTATCAGAGCTTTGGATTCTAGGGTTTCGCTGCTCCAAACAGGTCTTCGTGGAATTTTCGCTATAACTTTTTTTCTACGAAGTTTCAAAAGCTGAATTTTTTAGGGTGCGACGCCGAAATCCTAAGGAATATTTTCTAAAAATATCAGAGCTTTGTTCGCAATATTTTAGGAGATATGATCTATGGAAGTTAGGTATTTTTTCAGGCTCCTAAACAGGTCATCGTGGCATTTGCACTATAACCTTTTTTCTACGAAGGTTCAATTCAAATTTGAGAGGGTAAAGCTAAAATCCTGAGGAAACTCGTCGCAAAATTTCAGAGCTGATTCACAACATTTTTGGAGATATGATATGTGGAAGGTAGTGGTTGTGCTCCCCCGAATTTCATCTCAAAGAGGTGATCGTGGGAAAAGTTCAATCAATCTCTCTTTTGAGAATCGGATTGGAGGCCGTAAAAAGTGGTCAAATTATGCGACCGTAGTTTCTTGGCCATCAATTTAGAGGCAAAGGAAGAAACAAGACACGTGGAAAGTCGATACGTCTCGGTTTCATCGAACCAAACTTCATAATTAGGCCGGAGATTGGACATAACTTTGTCTTGAGAATCCAAATCAGTCAAACTCCGTGTATCTGTGCTGATATCTGAGTGGGCTAATTCAGTGCTGAATTTCAGATATTGAAGAGCCGCAATCATAGAGATAATCCAATTTCAATATCGAGCTCCTCAAAATAAAGAAAAAGGTGTGTATTTTGTTTTCCAAATTTCATAATTCTTGTTTGAAGAATCAATTTGAATTGATTCCAAGGGCATATTGTAGAATAGATATCAGTATTGGGTTCTAAATAATGGCCCCAAAAAATAATTCAACACCCATTAAGCCTTTAGAAGGTTCTACTATGACTCATGAAGACGAAGAATGGCAACATGACATATCAAAATTACAAGAGCAAGTGCAACAAATTTCGTTCTCGCAAGGAACAACAAAAAATGAAATGGAAGTTTTGAAGAAAGGCGTGGAAACTAAGATGGATGGTTTGAAGAAAGGCGTGGAAGCTAAGATGAATGGTTTGGAAGATAAGATGGATGGCATGGAAGTGGGCATGGAAGCTAAGATGGATGACATGAAAGACAACATGGAAAACATGAAGAATGATCTAAAAGCATACATGGAAGGCTTGATGACAAGTTTAAAACCAGAAATGATTCCTAATGGAAAAAATATAGCAGAATAACCTCATGATGAGAAAAAAATAAATGTTAATCGTGATTTCATAAACTCTAATGTTGGCGGGAAGAACCACCATATTCAAAAAATGGATATAAGGAAGTTTGATGGAAAGGATCCTGTAACATGGATACTACAGATGGAGCAATATTTTGATCTCCATAATGTGCAAAACACACAAAAGGTACGCATTGCAACCTTACATTTAGAACAAAATGCATTTGTATGGTATCGATGGCTTTGCTCCTGTAAAAAAATTGTCACTTGGTCAATTTTTACGGAGGAAATGATAGCACATTATGAGGATACAAAGAGCAACACCTTCTTTAGCCAATTGATAAATCTCAAACAAAAGGGTTTAGTGGGGGAGCACACTGAGGACTTCCAAAAATTGAATATAAGGGTAACTGATATTCCAGAGGAACACAGGATTGATCTCTTCATAGGTACTTTAAAGGATAACATCCAACATGAAGTTCGCGTTTTGGAACCTGATTCATTGGAGAAGGCATTCAAGTTGGAAAGAAAAATTGAATGTAAAATTATGGCGACAAGGAAGCCTACCACTCACTTCTATAAAGAGGGAAGTGTTGCTACTCCTAGATTTCCACAACCTACAAGGTTGACACCACAACAATTGGAAGAAAAAGAGAAAAAGGGCTTTGCTACAGTTGTGATAGAAAATACACTAAAGGTCATAAGTGTGCTGAGAAGAAATTATTTTACATAGATTGTGAAGAGGAAGAAGAAAATGAACAAGAAGAGGATATACACCAGGAACCAACCCAAGAAGAGGAAGAAATGAGTCCTACCATATCGTGTAATGCATTGGCAGGAATTACCACTCCTCAAACTCTCAAGATAGAAGGACATATCAAGAAGAAAAAGGTAATAGTGTTGATTGATTCAGGTAGTACCCATAATTTTATTCATTGTAAGGTAGCCATGGAATTGAATTGTTTCCTATACCCAGCACCAGAATGTCAAGTGATGGTTGCAAATGGAGGAACTATAAATTGCTCTGGAAAATGCCATAATATCAAGCTAACCATGGGGGAATATGTATTGACTAGTTCAATGCTTTCCATTCCTATGGGAGGTGCTGATGTTGTACTAGGAGTACAATGGTTACAATCTTTGGGGACGGTAGCTTTTAATTTTCAAGAACTTTTCTTGAAATTTTTTTCAGAAGGAAAGGAAGTCGAATTACGAGGTATTGCAGGGAAGCCAGGATGGATAATAAGCTCTAATGTCATGACAAAGCTTCTAAAGAAAGAAAAACGAGGTGTAATTGCACAATTATTCTCACTAGAAGTTCCAACATCAAAATCATCTATTTCTACAGATCTCCAACAAGTCTTGGACAATCATTCCAAGGTGTTTGAAACTCCCAAAGGACTCCCACCTATTCGTGATCATGATCATGCTATTCATTTGATTCCAGGAACTGTTCCTCCAAACATCAGGCCTTATAGATATCCTTACGTCCAAAAGAGAGAAATTGAACGTATGATTGCAGAAATGTTAGAGGCGGGTATAATTCAACCTAGTCAAAGTTCTTTCTCTGCTCCTGTAGTATTGGTACACAAGAAGGATGGATCATGGTAAATGTGTCCGGATTATAGGGAGCTCAATAAGCTCACCATTAAAGATAAATTTCCCATTCCTGTGATTGATGAATTATTGGATGAATTACATGGAGCAATTTATTTTATCAAGTTGGATCTTCGTTCAGGATATCATCAAATTAGAATGAAGACTGAAGATATTCTGAAAACAACATTTCGAACTCATGAGGGTCATTATGAATTTTTGGTCATGCCTTTCGGCCTTACCAATGCACCTTCTACATTTCAAGGGTTGATGAATTCCATTTTCAAGCCCTTCCTTAGAAAATTTGTGCTAGTATTTTTTGATGATATACTAATCTACAGCAAGTCTTGGAAGGATCATGTTGAACATGTTGACAGGGTGCTCAAACTATTGCAGGAGAAACAATTATATGCAAAAAAATCCAAATGTTTCTTTGGAGTACAAGAGGTGGAATATCCGGGTCATATTGTATCTCACGAGGGTGTTAAAGTAGACCCTAACAAAATTAAAGCCATTAAGGAATGGAAAGTCCCCACAACCATAAAGCAGTTGCGAGGATTTCTCGGGTTAACAGGGTATTATCGTAAGTTTTTTAAGAATTATGGGAGAATAGCAGCACCTCTAACAACATTATTGAAGAAAGATGCATTTTCATGGACTCTTGAAGCAACTAAGGCCTTTGAACATCTTAAAGAGGCAATGTGCCTAGCACCGGTCTTAGCTACGCCAGACTTTACAAAAACCTTTATTGTGGAATGTGATGCCTCAGGAAATGGAATTGGTGTTGTTTTAATGCAGGAAGGAAGACCCATTGCTTTTGAAAGTCGTCCAATCAAAGGAAAGTATTTACAAAAACCCATTTATGAGAAGGAAATGTTAGCAATACTGCATGCACTAAAGAAATGGAGAACTTACCTAATGGGAAGACACTTCAAGGTAAAAACTGATCATGATAGTCTTAAACACTTTTCGAACAAAGACTATCTTCAGAAGAGTAGCAAAAATGGGTCACAAAGATGTTGGGTTATGACTTTGAAATAATCTACAAAAAAGGAAAGCTTAATGTTGTTGCAGATGCACTCTCAAGAAAGAATGAAGAGGTGGAAGCATTGCTTTGTGCTATTTCTATTATCCAACCAGATTGGATAACCGAAGAAAGAGATGAATGGAAGAAGGAAAAAGATGTATGGACACTCATTCAAAAGTTGCAGCAAGATCCTAGTACATCTGATACATTTAGTTGGAAAAATGATTCCTTATGGTACAAAGATCGCTTATATCTTTGTAAGAATTCCTAACTAAAACAAAATATTCTTCTGGAATTGCACACTTCTCCTTTAGGAGGACACTCAGGATTTTTAAAAACTTACCACAGGGTGAAGAAAGAATTTTTTTGGGATGGCCTTAAATCTGATATTCAAAAGTTTGTGGCAAAATTTTTGGTTTGCCAACAGAATAAAGTTGAGACAATTAAGACCCCTAGACTTCTACAACCTTTATCCATTCCAAGTCAATGTTGGGAGGATATTTCAATGGATTTTATCACAGGTTTACCTAAGTCCGAAGGAAAGAGTGTCATCATGGTGGTAGTTGATAGATTTACCAAGTATGCACACTTTTGTGCATTATCTCATCCATTTAAAGCAAGTACAGTTGCTACTACATTTATGGACAGAATTCAAAAGCTACATGGAAGCCCAAGGGTTATTGTGAGCGACAGAGATCCTATTTTTACTGGAAATTTTTGGACGGAGTTATTTTCTTGTTTGGGTACTCAATTAGCTCATAGCTCATCTTATCATCCTCAATCTGATGGTCAAACCGAGATAGTAAATAAATGTTTGGAAGGATATCTTCGTTGTTTTGTATCTGATAAACAAACACAATGGGTCAAGTGGTTACCTCTCGCCGAATGGTGGTATAACACTTCCTTCCATACTGCAGCAAAAATGACCCCATTTATGGCACTTTATGGATATCATCCACCATCCATCACATCATCTTTAAGGGAAAATTCGAAGGTTCAAGCAGTGGAAGATCACATCGAGCATCAGCAAGAAGTTCTCCAACTTTTAAAGGATAACCTGAATTTGGCACAAAATCGAATGAAACAATAGGCAGATCAACATCGCAGCGAGAGAAGTTTTGATGTAGGAGATTGGGTATTTTTACGGCTACAACCATACAAACAAATGTCCCTCAAGCAAGCTAAGAAGGATAATAAATTATCGCCAAAGTACTATGGTCATTACAAGGTGTTGCAAAAGATTGGTACTATGGCATACAAATTGGAGCTTCCTACTTCTTCGCGAGTGCATCCAGTTTTCCATGTTTCATGCTTAAAGAAGTTTATAGGTGAAAATCTTCCAGTTCAAACAATATTGCCAGAACTTGATGAGGAAGGAAAAATCATATTGGAACCAGAAGCGGTCATGGAAACAAGAACTCGACAACTACGGAATCGATCAATTTCAGAGTATCTCATCAAGTGGATGAACTTACCCACTGAAGATTCTACATGGGAGGATGAGAATTTTATACAGAAGCACCCAGAGCTACTCAAGCGTTGAGGACAACACTTTTTTGAAGGAGAGGGGCATGTTAGGTCCCTATATTACTAGTATAGTACCTTATTGTTGTTAGTGTAACCCCTTTATTGTTATTATTGTACCCTTGTAACCCCATTTTGTTATTATTGTGCCCTTAAATTATTATTGTTAGGTCGGCTAGGATTACATTGTGGCCCACTAGGATTACATTATGGCCCCATGGACTCCTACATATAGAAAGGAGGTTTTGTAAATTGTATCATCCAAGAATTGTTCATTTATGTAATGTATTGGAGGTTTCCCCCTCGAAGTGGCTTATTTCTAAAGCGTTGATATCTCTTTTCTTCTATTTTTGGAGCTGGTTACACAACACCAAATGCAAAGCCTTTTCACCACACTTTGGTTAAGATGATTGTTTTACACCAACTGGAGCAGCAGGGAATTCCTTGGGAAGTTTTTATCTCAAATGATGTATTTGCAAATCCCCAAGCCTTCATTCAGCAAAATTTTCCTTCCACTTCACACCCACTTGCCTCCACTCCTCCATCACTCCCCAGAGATCATGTTCCATCACCTCCACCCATGCCTTCTCCACAAGGAAAATTACCTCTTTCTTCTTCTCCTGATGCATCAATTGAAGACGATGACAGTGGTGATGAGTAACAAGAGGATGACAATGGAGATGAAGAAGTCAGTAGGGTAGAGACAAAGTTTAATGATGAAAAATAAGATGATGGTGGAAATGATTGAAACAGTGGGGTAGACACAAATTTTAATGAGGAAGAGCAGGAGGATGATGATGACAAGGAAGAGGGAGATGAACATGGTAGTCATGAAGACAAAGACAATGAACACTTGGAGGAAGGTAGTGATGATAAAGATACTAATGAATCACTCCCAAGTACAGAAAAAGGTGGTGATGATGAACAAAATGAAGACCTAGGAGACAGTGAAGACAATGATGAGGATGAAAGTCAACAAGAAAATGAACATGACGGTCAAGAGGAAAATGTGCATGAGAATGACAATGAGAAAAATCATAGTGCAAATAGTGACAATGTGGATGAAGATAATGAACATGAAGAAACAGAAGGTGATAAAGAGGAAATAGAAGATCAAGAAGAAGAAACCAATGAGGCACTAACAGATTTTGATGAAGGGGAAAATGATAAAGAAAATGCCACTGATAGGATAGTTGGTGATGAGAAAAATAGAAAAAGAAAAAGTCATGATAGTCATGACAGCAGGCATGACAGTCATGACACAGATTAGCCTTCTAATGATGATAAAAGTGAACACAGTGCAGGGAATGATGAAGAAGAGGACATTAATGAGGAATAAGGTCAGAGTGAGGCAAGTGAAGAAGCTGATGATCAATTTGAAAGCCAAAGTGACAGTAAAGAAGGCAGTGAGGAAAATGAAGATGATAATGGTGCTGAAGGTCAGGACAACAATGATCAAACAGAGCATGAGGTGATTGATGGGGAACACAGTAAGTATAAAGGATCTGATGACAACACCAAGGGTCACAGCCAAGATAAGGACACTACCAAAATCATCATCACTCCTCTCATATGAACGTACCACATAGGGACAAGGCAAGTGTTTGTTGCCTCTGAAAGGCAAAGGGCCTTGCCATCTGCATCAAATCCAAAGCTGGAAAAGGGCAAGGAAAATATGGAAAAGGGTAAGCAGTAGGTAAAGGTGAGGAGAAGTAAGATAATCAAGAAAGCTACTCAAGAGCCTCAATTCATTGATCTAGATAGTGAAAATGAGGACCAGGAAATGACCACCAGATTGCTACTCCTAACCAAAGATGCACAACTTAAGGAATGGGAGAGATATTTTGAGATGGCACAACGTGTCATTCAGTATTACAAGAAATATCACAAGCACTTCAATAAGGTGAAAAGGGGCCTTGCTCTCCAGAAGAAAATGACCAAGCATTATGCGAAGAAAAACAAGCTTGCTTGTGCCAAACTGAAGGAGGCCCTCATGGAGATAAAAAACACTAAAATAGGCAAAGGAGACTGATATCCTTGGATTTTTTGTTGAGGCTTCTCAATAGGTGTCCAAGACCTCTTGAGGGACCACTCCACCAATTTTGGGCAAATTTGAATAAGATTTTGCGTTTTTGAAATTTTGAGGCCTCTATGCGCAGCACCCTTAGCGCTACGCAAAAACATGGTGCATCCTCAGCCTAAAAAATTGACATTTTTGGATTCCTCTCATCATCAACAGTCTTCTCACAAAATTTCAGATCATTTGGAGAAGTTTTGACCCCCCAAAAGGTCAAAAAACACCAAAATTTTGACCATTCTGCCTCATTTTCAAGCAAGGTGTTGTGCACAGAGCAATGTTGGGATAATTGATTTTTGGATAGGAAAATGGAAATCATATAGGAAAATTCAAGAATTTTTGGAAATTAGACTCATCAGGATTTCCAACGAGCCATCACAAAGCCAAATCCGGCATCGGGAAGGAGGCCAAAACTTAGTCACAAAAGACCCTATTTTCTGTTGAAGTGGCGCTGCAAAAATAGAATATCTAAGTGTGTTTTGGACCAAAAGTAAAAAAAACACACTCATTTATTGCAAAATGATATTTTTGAGGCAAAACACTCTAGAATTAGGTGCAAATAGTTATTATGGCATTTATTTCTTAGGATATTATGTGCCTTGGGCCTTGCATGGTCTGTTGGCCATAAATGACACTTGTGGTTGAATTTGACTTGACATTTTCCTACCATATTTAGGGTTTTAGTCCTCCTTTGCTCCATAAATAGAACATGAGGACCTCATGTATTTAATTGGAATTTGATGAGCTTTGAGAGCAATACATGGTTTTATGAGCTTGGAGAAGAAATTGGTGTTGTGGAGTAGATGAATGGCTTGTTTGGCTTGATGATGGAGAAGCTTGTTTGCAGGATTCCTTAGCTTGGTGAATGGTGATGTCTTCTTAATTTGTTTATGTTTTCTTTCTTTCATTATGTTTCACTCTTCTTAGTTGTTATAAATTAGAAAAGTATAGGTTGAGACATGCTCTTTGAGGCACCTCATTCCTCCTGTTTGTTATAGCCTTGATGTTTTCCTTTGTTTGGTCAGCTTAAGGAATTCTTGATTTCTCCTTAGGTCCACCTAAACTTGTTTTATTTCATGTATGGATTAGTATTCTAGTTTAAAAGTATGATTCACGGTATGCCCTGCTTATTTGAAGCTTTCAAAACTCTATCTTGAAACCTTTCTTTGGAATATTGTCTACTAGGTTAAGTCAAAGAGGTCTTGTTCGATATTTCCCTTTGTCCATGCTTATCAACTTGTTTTAGAGTTATTTATAGCTTAATTTATGATGTTTAGGAGTTCCCTCTTCATAGATTGAGTTATTATACTATCTTGTTTTTTTTCCCAAATTCTGAAGGTGAATTTACTAAAGTTAGAAGCCCTTATGTTTCTATGTTTCACTGAGTTGTTTATCTTGGATATTTATTGGTTTAAAATATTTTCATAGAGTAAATTATTTGCCCTAGCTCATGCTTAGTATCTTGTGCTAATCATATTTAAGACCTCCTTGTTCATAGGTATTTGATAAAGGATTCTTGATTGCCCTTTGCCCTACCTTATTCACAAACTTGATGTCCATTCCACTTCACTCATAACCTTAAAGGATCCATTAACCTTGCTAGATTGGCCTTGCACTGCACTCTGATTCATTATTGAGACACCATTGACTTTTATTGACTCCATATCCCAATTATTTAAATACCTCTTACTCCACCTATTCTACTAGTCCATCTCACCCAACCAAAACAATCAACAAAACCCTAAACTTAACAACTAGCCTAAAATCAAAACCCTAAATAAAAAAGAGCACATCCTTTGCACCCAATAGAGAGAGCCCTCTCTGAGTCCAGGAAGGCTAGGTCCTAGGACTCCAAAGATTGTTCTGATGTTACCCTATCATTTGGTTTACCAATATGCCAAATCACGGGACACTAACACACACTATAGTCGAGTCACTGGGAATTTCAGGGTCGAGAAAATAGTGGCAGTTTTGCAGAAGTATTTCTATTGGCTGAACCTTCGACAAGATGTTAGGAAGTACATCAGATCTTGCACTGCTTGCTCCATTACCAAACCGACCATCAAGAATCAAGGCCTCTATACTCCGCTACCGACCCCTAGTCGGCCTTCAGAATCCATCTCTGTGGATTACATGTCGGGCCTTCCTTCTATTAAGCATGGAAACCACTTTGTTTTCGTGGTCGTTGACAGATTCTCGAAGATGGCCATTATGTTGGCCTGCAAGAAGAATATCACAGCAGAAGCCACTACTAAAATATTCTTTGAACGAGTGTGGGTGCACTTTGGGATCCCACAGTATATCATCTCAGATCGGGACAATAGGTTCCTCAACACATTTTCATCCAGCCTCTGGTCAATGTTGGACACCAAGCTTACGAAGTCCACAACTTTCCATCCCCAAAATGATGGCCAGACAAAGGTTGTCAACAGGATCATTGTACACATTCTGCACATGTACAATTCAAAGCATCCATGCACATTGAATGAGAGCCTTACCTATGTACAACATAGCTATAACTAGGCTCTCCATAGCTCAACCGGCCACAACCCCTTTTAGATGGGCATGGGGTTCCAGCCACTATGTCCCACTGATGTAGCCATGCCATTTGTGGCTAATCAGATTGTTTCTACTCATGTCCAGTTTGAAGCTGACAAAGCGGACAACTTCATTGAGCACATTTAGCACATCTTCCAGCAGGTTCATGACATATTGGACAGGTCTAATGCTAATTACAAGCAACGACATGATCAACATCGGGTGCCACACCACTTCCAGGTGGGTGACAAAGTGTGGCTAAATTTGTGGAAGGAGCGCCTCACTGGACCCCACCGCAAGCTTCCCCCGCTCTAATATGGGTCGTACACCATCACCAAGGCTGTAGCGAACAATTCCTTCGAGCTCAGTATTCCACCATTCCTTTTTCTACACCCAGTATTCAATCTGGACCACCTTCGACCCTATTTCCCACCTCTACTGGACACCTCTGACATTGCAGAACAACTCACACCAATAGAGTTAAACCCAAACTGCATGGAACAAGCCACCACAAATTTTATCATAGACATGCAAATAAATAACAGTAGCCAAGATGGCCAACTCCTGCACCAAGGCAAGTGGTTCACCAGGGACCAAGTTCAACAGAAGTTTCCTCATCTCATGGAGGAACTCGACGCAATGGGGACCATTGCTTCCTAAGGGGGAGGAATGATCCAGGTGGATATTGGTGGCCACCCACCTATTCCACTTGGGGCCCCACCATTGTTTCTTTCAGTCTTTTAGTTTCCTTAATTATAGCATAGTTTACTATTTTTAGTAGTTTTTTGAGTCATGAACTTCCAGAGCCGTTTTGAGGCCCTAAACGATGTTTTTTTGGCATCAAACCTTTGGAAAATTTGATTCCGATCGAGACTCTACATTCATGGTTTGTAGTTGTAGTCCTCGGATAGATATTTCTAACGATGTATCATGTGCGTCAAAAGGAGAGAGTATTCCAAAGTTACGACCCCGGGAACTTGATGTACCAATTCACCCCAACAGGGCCCATATTTCGGTGTTTCATCTCCTAGGGTTAGGATTTTTTATATTTAGGGTTTTCCATTGTTTCTCAATAATATATAGGCCTTCGAGCCTCATTGTAACACAAAGTTTAGAGGACTGTAGCCACCACATCTCTTCTTAGAGATAAGCTACTAGCGCCCTACCTAGTTTATTTGCATTATGTATGTAAACAAATTTTAGTTCTTTGATATTAATGAAAGGAAGTGTTATTTCCACTGCATTTTTATATTTATGGTTATATGTGTATTCTGTTGCATTCTTTCATAAATCTAGATCAATGAACTTATAATAGGATCTCAAATTACGTTGTGGTGTATGTTCATGAAATAATGTGATTTGTCTTTCAATTATTTGTGAGTGTGCCCTCTTTCTCTCTCCAACTCATATAGGAGGGGGATTGTGAATTTCTCAGAGATTATTCTTCCTCCCTCAATGAACTTATAATAGGATCCCAAATTACACTGTGGGGTAGATTCCTAAAATACTGCAATTTGTCTTTCAACTAGTTGTGAGGAGGCTACTGTCCTTTGGAGTTGGTGCTCATTTTGTATCCCCTATTACACCTATTAGCCTTCCATTTGTGCACTCTTCCCTTCAATTTGTGCCCTCTTCTCTTCCTATAGCATCTTCTGAGTTTCCTGTAGCATGCTCAGTTTTTTCTGTAGCAGGCTTATTTTTTCCTGTAGCATGCTTTTTCCTTCTCTTTGGATGTTAGTGGGTTCTTTTGGTTGCTTGAAGGGTGATGCTTTGGTGGTGTACCTCCTTACATAGGCTATGGGGATCCTTAGTTTTTGGCTTTGGAGAGGTGACCTCCTCAATCTTGCCCTCATATGGCCCTACCTCTTCTTTTTTACTTGGGGACCCCTCAATGATAATTGGACCTTTTGTGGGAGTTTGGGGTCTGCTCTGTCTTATTCTAGTGCTTTTCCTTGTTTTAAAGTAGAGAGAGACTTGTCTGGGCCTTTTCTTCTTTGATTTCATAGGAGTTCCCAAGGTAGCTAAAGTGGCAGCCACCTCATCTTCAATGTTCCGTGGTGACAGACTAGTCTGTTGTGGGGATATCTCATTTTCCATTACTACAGTGGTATTTCTAGGACTTAGGGCCTCCTCTTCTAACTTCTCTTCCTCTTCTTCCTTATCATATGTTTCCATTTTTTCTTCTACCTCTTCTTCTTTTTCTTCATCTACTTCCATTTTTGTTGTCCTCTCTACTTATTCTTCCTCTAATCTGGTGTCTCTACCCCCAATGCTAGATATAGGGGTTTCCCCAGGAGTAGTGCTCTGAGTTTGTATGAGTGCCTCCCTATTCATATCTCTAAACTTGGACCATGGGACATGAATTCTTAATTGGTTTAGGGAATCTTCCACTATCAGCTTAATAATGCCATGATGGGCTAAGTGTTGATGTTTCCCTTCTCTGAATTTTTGGCTTGTGTCCTTTATGGACTAGAGGAGGAAGTAGGGTACATTCAATCTCTGGTTAAGAGGAAATTTTTCTTAGTATATGAGGTCATGAAATAGCCTAAAATTATAGCCATATACTACATTTATTCTTCCTTCACAGGAGATGTATCTTAAGTTCTTAAAGGCTACCTCATCCCATGGGTAAGACAAACGTTCTCCCCTAACCCCATTTTTATCTTCCACGGGTCTCTCCCTGAACCTAAAGAAATTATTCTTTTCAGTGGCACTAGTGACTTTGTCTTCCCTATTCCATTTCATGCCTAGGGGAATTTAGTCTTCCTTCACAGGAGATGTATCTTAAGATGTTAAAGGCTACCTCATCCCATGGGTAAGACAAAATTTCTCTCCTAACCCCATTTTTATCTTCCACGGGTCTCTCCCTGTACCTAAATAAATTTGTCTTTGCAGTGGCACTAGTGACTTTGTATTTCCTATTCCATTTGATGCGTAGCGGAAGTGTGATTACTCTGCTATTCACTTCAGGATTGATGGCAATGACAACCCTATTATTACAATTGTGGCACTGACATATGATTGGGAATTCAAATCCATAGCAAACTCAAAGGAAAATTCATCACCACATCCTTTTAAAAATTCAAATAAGCCTAGCCATTGATGTTTCTTAAATATGTCTGCTACACAAGGGTGAAAATGAATCATTCTAATGTTTGTAGGTTCTCTCCTGTTGAACCCACCAGGCCCATGTTGTCTTATTTTCCTTGACTAGGTGTAGGGAAGGTTTTTTTTTATGGCCTTAGTATCGAATTCACTAGTATCAGAGGGCCAAAAAAATTTCTTATCACTCCAACTCTGTGTATTGACCCTCTATTTCCCTCACACAAACCATCCAATTCCACAATTTTATGACTATTGGAAACAATTTTTTAAGAGAAATTGTTTGAAATTATGATGGATAGGTGAGGTGATGGAAACTTACTTCTCAAATTGATTCGGGTCTATGGTTTCACACATATACATCCCTTGTCCTTCTGTAGCACCCCTCCGCTGTTCCTGTAGTAGGCACATACTTCCTGTAGTCGTTACAGTCCTTCCTGTAGCAGTTACAAGTCTTCCTGTAGCACTATCTTGTAGCAGTAGAGGGTCAAGGTTCAAAGCTCTTTGGTGGCTTGCAAGCTTTTTCCTCTCTTAAATCTATCTTGTAATGCCCAAATGTGCAAGGGGAAGCACACTCAAGTACCTTTTATGCTATTTCGAGTTGGCTTGGAGCATTGTGTTGACCTGTCACTTGCACAAGTTTTCCTCATTTGGATTGTTGGTCCCACTCAAAGATATTATTATATTTTCCCTCATTATCAACACCCACTCCTGGTGATCATATTTCAATTGATTTGATAGCTACACGTTGCATGAGGATTCCATCATTCACTTTTTGTTTAACTGGTCAAGGGTGGTCAAGTTAACTAGCCACCTTTAACTTATTAAAGTTTTCCCTCTTTAACATTTATTCATTTAGTCACTTATGCATAAGGAGAGGGTGAGAGAGTGCCATACCTGAGCCTTACCTCCTTGTTGAGTTGTTTCAGGATGATGCATGCTAGAGCTGAATCTAGAGTGGCATCAACTAAGTTTGTATTGTTGCTTGATCTTTTGATGTGTGTCTTCATTCCTTTTTAGGTGTTTTATCTTGATCTGTTTACTATGTGTGTAGGTACCTTGATGAGTCTTCATGTGCATGTTTGCTGGTGGAGGATCCTTCTTGGAGTGCCATTGCTGCCTTCAAAATCATCTCACAAGTCTTCTTGGTCTCTATGAATGAAAAAAACCATCTTCAGGCATTAGAGGAAATTTTAGCCTAAAAGTGCCCATGATATTTTCTTGTAATTTCCATGTCATAATATGTAAAACAATCAATATGATTTAAAATTAAAAAGATGTACATGTAAATATTTTGGAGGGAAAAGAAGAAAAAATACTTTTTGTAATTGTATTTTTTGCTTGTCTCCTTATAGGTTTACTCAAATTTCATGTTTAGACACTCATTATATGCGGAATTAAATTCCACATTCAACAAGTAACCATTATGAATACTTTTGAGAAGACTCGGCTTGATAAAAATTGCAGATACATTAAAAAAATGTGTTTTAACACTTTTTTAATGTATCTGCAATTTTTATCAATGCGGGTCCTCTCAAAAGTATGCATAATGTGTACTCGTTGGATGTGGAATTTAATTCCGCATCTAATGAGTATCTAAACTTGAAATTTGAGTAAACCAATAAGGAGATAAGTCAACAAGAAATTTTTAAAAAAAAGTAGTTTTTTGTTTTCCCTCCAAAATTCATAACTCTTATTTTATTATTTTTCCTAAGCGGGCCACTTTTAGGCTTAAATTTCCTCTAATGGCTTTTTTGGTGCTTACACAGGGCTTGCTACATGAAGTTACTTCTTCCTGTAGTAGCCTCTTTCTTTGCCTTTTTTGGACTCTAACTTTGCATGGGTGTTGAGGGAGAGTGTGGAGAGGTATTAGGGTGATGGTAGGATGATGATAGGATGATGAGAAAGTGGTGTTGCCTTGGAAAATGGAGTGGAGGAACTTTGTGTTTTTCAGAAGAAAACAAAAGTTGTTTACAGAGGTGACAGAATGTAGGGTTTGAAGGAAAAATCTTTGTGCTTGAGATGGAGGAGTGATGAGAAGGTGGTAGGAAATGATGGGAATACTCTCCCCATTGACATTTTGACACCTCAAGGCCCTTGCTAGTTTTTATTTTTCCTAGATTGATCTAAAGTTGAAGTTTTAGCTAAAAATTGAAAGTGCTCGAATTTGCTTCAAACCTAAAAAACCGGATAGATTTCATAGCCAGGATTCTGGCGTAACTCATTTCATCAAAATTCGAGTTCGTATGATTGAGTTATCATTTTTTGTTTGTTTTCCAAAACAGGCAAAAAAGGAGCAGAACAGGTACAGTGTTGATCTGGCAGGTACATTCAACATTGCAGGAATATTCTCCATATTGCATCCAGTGGCACTGTGACAAGTGTCGTCTTCAGATTCGCCAGTTGGGTTAAGTGAAGAGAAAAATTTCCCAAAGACCTTCAATTCTTCCTAAGTTGGAATTTGAAATTTTTTTAGGGTTGGAGTGAAACCCAACCAGAGGGCGCAACGTGTCCTCTCTGGTGGGCCACCTCCTAACCTATGGGGGTTGAATTATTGTTATGGTAATGTTGAAATTGGGTTACAATTGGAATATATATATATATCCTAAGGTTGAAAACCCATTCAGCGGAATGTGACTAAGTTTGGAGAGCTACTATACAAATCTAGAGCGAGTTAAACTTGGTAGCATCGAAATATATGGCGGAAGGGTCTTATAACTTGGTGCAAAAATATATGGTGGAGTCAGGGCTTGAACCCCTGACCTCCCACCTACAAACCACACTCGTTACCATCTCCACTCTAGGGTAGTTCTTACCCATATCATCTTCTGCATTTGTTGGAAGTTACATAGCCGACCATTTGGGGGTTGGAGGGGGCCAACCCCCTCCCCATGTGACCCAATAGTGCGCAAATAGGTGCCAAAACAAATCCAACAGATTTTCAAATCGTGCTTAATTAATATTTAAGTGTCGTTTTCTGACATTAAATCGTCATTAACGCATAAACCATGTTTAATATTTAATAAGTGTTTATCCGTTATTAATCCTGCTTAAGAACTAATTAAACTTAGCGTTTATGTTGGCGGAAAATTCATAGGCGCACCAATTTTGGCAGTATTTCCAATTTTGGAAACCTAACTGGAAGTTTCTCTAGATTTAGAGGAGAAATTGGGGCAAAAACAGTTTTGGTCATAACTCACTCAATTTTCGACCAATCTGAGCTAAGTAAAAGTCATTCCTGGCTAAATTTCATACTAGGAACTCCATGGAGTATGTTTCAGAGGCATAAAAGGTGATCTATAGGTGTTTTAGTACATTTGAATATTTTTGAAGGCCAAGGCCAATAAGTGTCGGGGTCATTGCCAGAGCATCCAGAGTCCAAATACAGCAAAAATATAGCCATTTTTGGGATATTATGATGTTATAAACTAAATGGAAAAAATTCCAAGAGGTTCTGAAGCTTGTAACAACAATTTGAGCACACTTGAAGCTAATAAAAAAGTCACACTATGAAGCTGGACCAAGGAGATGTAGCCCAAGATGGGTGAACTCCTTTATCAAAATTATCTGTGTTAAGCTCTGTTATATGTGATTGTTTTGTTTACTATTTCTTTTATTTTTTCATTTAAAAATATGCTTTTTAAGCTTATGACAAACTCATAATTTCACTAAGTACATTGTTTGCCAATCACATGCTCTTAAACAAAATCATGAAGGATAAGTAAAACAATGCAAAGAAAAGTTTATATCTGAAATGAAACTAGCACAACATTAACTAGAAATTAATTTTAGATCAAGTTGGTATTAGCACAAGGTTGCTTACTTTTTTTACTTGAAGAGTTTTTAATAGTGCAAATTTACTGATGCTTACAAGATTGAGATTGCAGAGAGGAGAAGGGAAGCTACTGATAGCTAGTCTAGAAGTTAGGACAAGAAGGAAGAAGGTTGAGATAGCATCATCCTTACCCAAAGGACCAGTCAAGGCAACACTTGAAGCACAAGAGGAATTAATTGCACAAGAGGCTGTAGTGGTTGAATAGATACAAGCTACAAAGATAGAGCTTGAATCAATAGCCAAAATGTCAGGCCATGAAGGAGCTCATGAACATTCTGAGGAAGAGGATGTCAAGAAGGATTTCAAAGAAATGCAAAGGATGGTGAAACTTATGTATGAATATTTTATGGCAAAGGAAACTAGAGAAGTTTCAAAACACCCTCATAGAGAAGAATATTCAAACAGTAAAAAGGAGGAAGAGAGGAGCTCAAAAGCTAGGAAAAGGAAGCTAGAGAAGGTTCAAAACACCCTCATAAAGAAGAATATTCGAATAGTAAAAAGGAAGAAGAGACACTACTACATTTGGTGGAAATTCCGACACTTGGTTCCGACGCTTTTGACCAAATGTCGGAAATTTCCCCAAATTTTTTCCATCCCACTCGAAACCGTCGCTATACCGACGTTTATAGAAAAGTGTTGCAATATCGACACTTAGAAAAAGTGTCGAAATTGCGACGTTCGGAGGAAGACGTCGCAATTGCGACACTATGGCCCAAAGCGTCGCTATTGCGACCACTGCCTCCAAACGTCGCAAGTGCGACACAATGTCTAAGTGTCGCAATTGCGATGTTTGGAGGCACCCGTCACAATAGTGACGCTTTGTCTTCCGTCGGTATAACGACACTTATATGCGTGCTACATAAAAATATGAAACTTATATGCGCACTACATAAAAATGATTTTATTGTTTCGTATTCGTCGCAATAGCTACATTAACGTCTGATATCACGCGTGCATTCACCTTCTGCTCTTGCAGAACAACATTTTCCCTCAGCATTCACCCTCAGCTCTTGCGGAACAACATTTTCCCTCAGCATTCGCCCTCAGCATTCGCCCTCAGCTCTTGCAGAACAACATTCGCCCTCAGCTCTTGCAAAATGGTAAGTTCTTACTGCAGGCCCTTCCTCCTATAGTAGGGTTGACTCTATTTGGTTTTTTTTGGTCAATTCCATTGGATTGTGTTAGGCTATAGGGTTCTCTCTAGATTTCAAGAATCAAGATTCAATACCCTCTATTATCTTCATCACCCAATACAAGATTTAAATTTTTCCCAAAGAAACGCTTATTAATTTGGCAGCCATTATTTCTCCCTGCTTTAAAAACCCCACATTTAAATGAAAACAAGCATTGCATTTCAACTACAAAAATCTATTAGTGTTCAAATGTACATGTGTGCTACATTAACGTCTGATATCACGCGCGCATTCGCCCTCAGCTCTTGCAGAACAACATTCTCCCTCAGCATTTGCCCTCAGCCTCTCGTACGCATTGCCCTCCGCATTCGCCCCGAGCTCTTGCAATAGCATTCTCCCTTAGCATTCACCCCGAGCTCTTGCGTACCGTAATTCGCCCCCGCATTTTCCCCTCGCCCCTCTTACGTACAGCATTTGCCCCACATTCGCCCTCAGCTCGCAACAACATCGCCCTCTTGCAAAATGGTAAGTTCTTACTGCAGGCCCTTCCTCCTATAGTAGGGTTGACTCTATTTGGGTTTTCTTGGTCAATTCCATTGGATTGTGTTAGGCTGTAGGGTTCTCTCTAGATGTCAAGAATCAAGATTCAATACCCTCTATTATCTTCATCACCCAATACAAGATTTAAAATTTTCCCAAATAAACGCTTATTAATTTGGAAGCCATTATTTCTCCCTGCTTTAAAAACCCTACATTTAAATGAAAACAAGCATTGCATTTCAACTAAAAAAATATATTAGTGTTCAAATGTACATGTGTGCATCACTTGTGTAGGGTATTCCTTTTTCAATTTCACATTATCCAAGAATGTGTGCAGTATAGTTCATATTTTTTGTGATTTAGATTATCTTGAAAAAGGAAAGGTAAATTATTTCCCATGGAAAAAGAAGGTTTTCCCTTTTTACTACTGGAAATGGTACAAAAAAGTTCCATTTCTACCCGAAACTCCTATGCAACAGGAACCAAATAAAGGCCATGTCCTCAATGGACATCATTTGGCTTTGAAAATGGCCAGCACCGTGTTGTTTCTTATATTACATCACGATAGTTTCTTAGGTCATTTCTTGTTTCTTGAGATGAAAAACAACCAAAGAAATTGTGAAGATCCTTTCAAGAAATAAATCACCATTTCTCAATCATATCTCAACTATTTTTTATTTTATTCAGTGGTTGCTTACTTTGAGAGAAATTTGACACTTTTATAAGGAATATAACATAAAAACACAAAATGGGAAGGAATTGATGAGGTAGATGACCTTTAGTTGTTGTCAATTAATAATTGATAATACACGATGCATGTTCTATAATACAAACTAGATTCCTTCATGGAGTTAGGACACAGAGTATTGAATCAAAGTTGTAGTTTCTAACTTCTTGTATTGGTTCATCAATCTTGAAATTCAGACATTGCATGTCTTCATTGCTTCATGTTTGAATAATTTGCATCATATCGTGCAATAGGAAATTAGGAATTATGATTATTATTACTTTATGGATCTGTTAAGTTACTTTTAAGTTTGCATGGTTTAGTGTGAAATTATTCTAGTGTGCCCCTAGGCCCAGGTGAAGGAATGCCAAGGACTGAGAACCCTAGTTTTTAAATGGTATTGTTTCTTATACCCAAAAAACCCTCAACATCACTTCTTATTAGTTCTTAACAATAGTGTTGTAAACAATTTGAGAATTGATATAGCAAAATCTCGCACTTCTCAAGATAAAGTCCTAGAGCTAAAGTGTGATACCATGTGTAATTCAATAGCCCCATTGTCACCTCACCAACCTCTTTTCACTTCGGGCTAGCTCTCCTCCAACTCAAGGGGGGTTCTCCCTAGTAGATGTTAGGGATCTAATGGCCCAAGCAAACCAAGTCAAGAGCCCCCTAACTCTCTATGTTTACTACTATCAATCAAAATATTGAACAATAGGGTCAGACATGCATCCTGAAGATAAAATTGCCGGGGTATTTTTGGGTAATTTCAAAGGGAAAGTCCCCAAACACATATAATCAAGGAATTATAACGTGATTTCAAACATTAAATATCAACAAAATCGTTTAAAGGATATTGAAAGGAAAAAGGTGATGGAAGATAGAAAGTGCCTTGCTTAAATTCTCTAAGGATTTTTCAATAGTTGCTCCAAAAGCTTCACTTCAAGGCCCTTCAAGATCGTCTCCAACAATGCTATACCATCAGCTTCAACAATGTTGCTCCAAAAATGTCCTCAAGGTCTTCACAACAAGTTTACTAGAAGTTGCTCCAACAATATATTAAATAAGGTTTTCATTGTCAAATCGTCTCTTGTTTGGGTGCCTTAATGTGCAATGACATGTTTCCAGGACTGAATTCAATGCAAGGCATATTTGAAAATCTAACTCTGTCTTCCGGTGTCTTATTAGAAATTATTTCAACTTTCATTTTGTGTTTTCAAGTTAGATATTTTTTTCAAGTTTTTACATTTATAATTTTATTGCAATGTGGCAGACTGATCAGAGCAGTGCAGGAACAACCCCGAGATGGGATGATCACGGAAAGAGGCCAGCGGAAGAACATGTAAAGTGTCAGCATTGCTCTATCTTCAGGTATTTTAGTTATTTACATAATTTAAATAATATTAATTTTGTTCAAATATGCAGACACCTAGCCATGGTACGCCTGATGATTCCCTCTTTGAGGAAGAGATTTCTTCATCCCTATCTCCAGTGTTCATGTTGCGAAAAAAGGCACGAGATGCAAGGTCGGAATTTAATACTTTGATAGACGCGCCTCAAACACCTAAAACAGAAGAGAGGATAAACAACTTATGAGCCAGCTAGAAACATATCAGGTAATAATAAAAAGTCAAAAGGATATTTTTTTTGTTCTGCATGAGATGAATTGTGATAGTTTGATTTTTAATTTTTACACTGACTAAACTAACAAAAAGTTCTTTTGTATGTAGTGTTTTCTGGCACTTGCTGAACCCGGTGTTGGTGGTAGTAGGACACAAGGGCAAGAGATTGCCCAACAACCCTCTCGTACACCTTCTACTCCTTTAGGTGCCAGCCAAGAAACACACCTTGCCCAAGTAGACACCCAGCCAACCGCTAAATGTGTTGGCAATGATGAGGCTGATATGGCCAACTACATTATTGCGTTTCCTGGAGCTACACGTGTCAGCTCCACAGAGACCATTAATGGCACGTTTTTGGTGAACGACGAAGGTGTCCCTATAAAGCATGTACAACTCCCAGGTAAATTTTAATATTTTAACTATTTCATGTACTTTATCTAAAACATATTTATCATGATTTTTATTTTTAAATTAATGATAATATCTTCTTTTTCTTTTGGTTTTATTCTGTGTAGGAAACAATGAGTTCTACAGGATTCTGGAGAGCCATGCGTTGGTAATTTTTGGCCCAACCATACGTATAGGGTGGAATTCCCAGAATTCCAACCTGAAAAAATAACTTCTAGATTATCTAGAAGCCCTTTTTGGGGTCGGCACATTTGACAGAAAAGCAGTGGCTCAGGTAGCCGGCAAATATTTGAAATATACCAGGGACACCTATAGGACGCAATTGCAATTTAACCCTAGATATGAGCGTCCTCTCGCAGTTTCAGAGAGTGAGTGGAGAGCACTCATCCATGGCGGAAAAGAGAAAAGGGCAAAGAAAGAAGGAAAAATGCCAACTGGACCCGCAAGGTAAATTACAACTTTAATTCAATAGCTTTAATTTTCTCTATGTCTAAAATAAAAGTGTGCTACATCATATATGAATTCAATATTTTGATGCTAGGTTGCCTGACACCTCAAAGGCAACCAAAGCTAGGATTGAAAAAAATGGCCATCACAAGCTAGGCCAGGGCGGCTACTTGAAATTAGCCGCAAGAATTGTAATTAAGTAGCTAAACATCTTATAATTAATTGTATCGCCTTCCAACGTTTTTGTAATCCTATCGAATATGATTAAAAATACACAATCATATGTAATGTAGGGTGATGACTTCGGAACAGAAACTATAGAGGAAGATAAAAATATCGCTTTCCATTTCGGCTATCAAGCCATAGTTGAACGTCGCAGAAGCTTGGGGCAGGTCCCAAGATCCAGAATGCCTGATAAGGTAAAACATTAACCTTTCAATATGTTTGTTTTCGTCCATAAATTTAATGTCTAACAACTTTGTTTAAATCAGGGGAGCAGCACTACCGACGAGGCAAATAACCCATTTTTAGAGCCAGATGTAGATGATCCTCACGTGCAACCTGATCATTGTAGTGGGGACCAGGCCGACAATGCTACTATCAGTGAGGGCCGTGACGGTAATTAATTTCCACTTATAATTTTTTATAATTATACCTTGATGGTTGTCCTTATAACGTTTTTTGTTTAAATGACAGAGAATGTTTCCCTTGAGGATCTTACCACCAGAGAGGAAGACAGGGCAACAGTCTCAACGGCGACAACTGGTGCACCAGGTAAATAATCTCATTGCAATATTTTTTATTAATATTACCGAACTAGTTCAATGATATTTAAAAACTGACAATTAAAATTTAATATTATCTGTTTTTGTAGGCGATGCCCCGTCACTGGATGAGACCAGACATCGTGACTACGCAACTAGGTCAGCGGCGACAACTGGTGCACCAGGTAAATAATCTCATTGCAATTTTTTTTATTAATATTAACGAACTAGTTCAATGATATTTAAAAACTGACAATTAAAATTTAATATTATCTGTTTTTGTAGGCGATGCCCCGTCACTGGATGAGACCAGACATCGTGACAACGCAACTAGGTCAGCGGCGACAACTGGTGCACCAGGTAAATAATCTCATTACAATTTTTTTTATTAATATTACCGAACTAGTTCAATGATATTTAAAAACTGACAATTAAAATTTAATATTATCTGTTTTTGTAGGCGATGCCCCGTCACTGGATGAGCCCAGACATCGTGAATAAGCAACTAGGTCAGCAGTGCGGGTTGAAAGGCACGAAATAGGAGCAGAGCACGATGATATTGATGATGTAATTAGGAGCTTTAAAAATAGGAAGAAGAAAAGAAAATTTGACAATGTAAAATATTGTATTATTATAAGACAAACGTTACCATACTTGGAACGTTTTTTGCGTTATATAAAAAACTCATTTATCATACTATTTTTATGTCAATCATTAATTGCAATGTTTCCTTGCGTACTTTTTGTTGAATTGTTTTTTTATTAGTTATTGAATATTTTTTTTTATGCTCATGAAAGTAAAAAATGAAATATAGATTGGGTATTGGGGAATTAAGAGTGATGTGAGGGGGGGGGGGAGGGGCCATAAGAGCTTCCACCTTCACGTGGTTGGCCCTGTTTAGTAGAGAATAATTTATTGGAGCGATTTAATCTTGGAGCAAGCCTCCCTTGATCCAGCGTAGCAACAAAAAAGTCACTGTTGACTTAGTTGCTACTCTTTGAGATCGTGGGAGGCTTGTTCCAAGTTCATGCGACTCCAATAAATTGTTCTTGAAACGAAGAGGAGCTTCTTCAGGTATGTTTTGACATTTTCAACATATGTTGTAACATTATCATAAGAATGCATCTTAGAGTAAAAAATACTACATCAATTACTTGTATTTATTGTATAGATAATGATGGATTTTGGTTGACTTGGCAGTGCAGGTACAAATCCTCTTGCATCATGAGCAATACAACTTGTCAACCAGGGTCATGTTCAGGATATTTTTGCTTGTGCGCTTGACCAGGTTCGTAATGTCACATTTTGTAAGTTCCTTTACAGTTCATAATTCAATATTAATCTTGTTCATGATTATTATCTAGGTTGTTTGTATGTGTTTTTTCATCTATTTGATTGTAAGCAACTCTGCACGTTTCCTGTTGTTCACTATTATTTCTCCCATTACCACTCCGAGGATGAATCCGACTTTATTGTTACATAGGTTACTTTATTGTTACTATGATGTCTCCATTTACGATTTCATAGGTTACATCATGTAAAGTTGTCAATCTCAGGTTGGTGATGAGCTTTAGTTCTCCAGATTTGGGGCTTTTCTGATATTTTCTCCCTCATGTCATTCCTGCATCACCTCGTTGTTTGAGCATGCCAATTTTCTACCACTTGTACCAATTGGCAAATGTCAATCTCTGAGTGGTGCCACATTTCACCTATTTTCAGTGAGAGTTTAGGGTTTCTCTAACATAGCTTCAGAAATCTGATTCAGTGCCTGCTTGAATATCGTCACATAATACTCATGGTTTGGATTGATGAGCATGTTCTAAATAGTTGGTTGATTCATAAGAACCACCCATATAGTCATCTTGCGATATTTCAGAAGTTTTCTCGGGTTTCCTTTTTCACCGTTTCTAGTGGGTGGGATGGTGTGGGGTGATCCATCAATACTGGTGCTCTTGTAGTAGGGAATTTGTTTTGGGGATATAAAGGAGCATTTGATGTAGATATCCCATTGGATGCATTCATAGATGGGCACGAGAGGTCAAGAATTTAAATTAAAAATATGCAACCTCTAGCATGGAAACCTGAAGGCCGCGAGAGACACTGGTTAAAGATTGTTTTGTGCTAGCCTTAATATAGTCGTGATTTATTTCTATTATCTTAATGCAAATATATAGTCCGGTCTCATTAAAATGAGGATTGTGGTTATATTTCTCTTTGGTTTTTTCTCTCTTAATGCTCCAGAAGTTTCCAAAATTTGCGATAGTTGTTTAGTTTTCCTGTTACAACTTAAAAGTGGTTTTTAGCAATGGGAGTCATGTTTTTTAAGGTTCATACTAATATGAAGATCTTATAATTCTATATTCAGGATAAGAGAAGATGGCCTCTGCTTTGGGCAGTATCACATCTACCTCATTGGGTAACAATGGAAAGGGGAAGAAGTTGGGTGCAATGTTTGATAATTATGGCAGACAATCGTCTTCTCTTTCAATTTTTTCACCCATTTCCTTTAATCGCTCAAGCAAAAGAGGGAGTCTGAGATTACGTGATAGAGAGAAGGTATTTAATACAAGAGCTATGGAAAAGGAGTTGTACTTCAACAAGGATGGCTCAGTGACAAAAAAATTGCAGGTCAGAGAAAAAATTATGTTTAAAGGAAGGTCACCTGCACGTGAAACTTCACTACGGTGGATCTTTCCTTGTCCACTTATATTCGATTTTAATGTGTTATTTTAATTTTTCATGGATGGTTGTTTTGGCATATGGTCTGGCATTCAATTGCACACTTACTGAAAGCATTGTCAATTTGTCTTGCAGGCGGTGTGAACAAACTTGCTGATCTTGTTGGAGTCACCCTTGGGGCGAGGGGAAAAATGTTGTCTTGGAGAACAAGCATGGTTCTCCGAAAATAGTTAATGATGGTGTGACAGTAGCTAAGGAGGTAATTTTTAGATTTGTGCTCTGGTTTTATTTTTAACGTTGTATTAGTTCCCCCTCTATATGTCTTAGATTTGGTAGGCATAATTTGAAAACTCAAAGGTGAAAGGAAACATATTTGTTACCCAGTGGTCTACTTGGCCTATGGACTAGCCACATTAGAGTAATGCATAAAGATTTTCACAACAATAAAAGGAAAGGGTTATGGCTGAGTCAAATTTTATTGTTATTGACAGTGTAATGAAATGTATCTCAATGCTATGTTTTTGGCCTTTTTATTGGTTGAATTAGAGGACCCAGTTGAAAATATTGGGGCAAAGTTGGTAAGGCAAGCTGTGGCAAAGACAAATGATTTAGCTGGGGATGGAACCACAACATCTGTTGTTCTTGCACATGTTGGAATATTGAAAAATTCCAGAACAATGAATGGATAATAAATCTCCCTTCTTTTAACACAGAGAAAATAAAAATTTCTTTGACAGGAGACAGAGTTTCAATACTTTGAAAACAAACTTCTATTCCCTTCAATAACTCAAAAAAAAACTATTACACTTCTTCCTCACTGAGAGGGATTACAAAATTATGACTACTACAAAACGCAGTGCATAAAACCAACTCACTGTCTGTTCAAAACAAACATACTCTGTCTCTAAAACACTCTGCTGTGTTTTTCACTTTCGCACTGTTGTGCATACACACTTAAAAAGTTACACTCAGTCTTTCACTTTTTACACACTGTTGTGTAATAAAAAATTTACGTACTATCTATAAAAAAAACTACCAAGCTTTTTTGTCCTTTTTATTTTTATATGCTTAACATATAAAACATATTATAATAAACCCTCTTTTAAAAAAAATAAAATTAAAACTAAATTCTATGGCCCACCTTTCATTTTGCATATGATATATATATAACATATGTTTAAAACATATGTATATATTAAAGCATACATAAAATTAAATTATCAAAAAATTAAATAACCCTTTCCGTCGTACTTCAAAAGTCTGAATAGATTGAATTTCAAACCAAATTCGCGTTCCAAAATGGGATGCTGACGTCTGCCTAATTTGTAACGCGAATTCTCAATCCAATGTGCCTTATAAAAAATTCAGGTCCGGTTTTCAGGTTTTCAGATTCCCTTCAATTTCATGCGATCCAATATTAATGCTCCACATGTCCTCCTTTTGAATTTACAAAACTGGGGGGTAAATTTTTGTTTGTTTAATTTCTGGTTGGTGAATTGCGTTAATGCTGGTTGTTGTGTTTAAATACAATCCTGTACAGAAATATGGCTGCGGCCGTCTACAAAAAAAACTTGCAGGAATTTTAAATGCTAAATTAAATTTCTGGATGGCGTGCAAGCAACCTCCAAAAAAAAATGTTGTTGCTGCATCCGTCCTTCTGCTGCAGCAATTGAAGTTAAAATTCAACAGCACAGGGTTTAATAAGTGAGGGTGTAAAGGTAACTTTTTGTCGATAGTACTGGATTAAGATCATCTATTCATTTTTGTAGGGTCTTATGGTGTTTGGTTTTTTAGTTTTGGGTTGGGCTTATTGAGTCTAAGATAGTTTTTGAGTGAACAAATTGCTATCAGGTATTAAAAAATTTTGGTTCTTTTGTCAAAATTTATGAGCTTGTTAGGAAATACAAAACTAACAATGGTTGTATCTTAAATTTGTGGAAAATAATTTGAAATGAAACCTTTTTGTTTAGGTTGTTGTAGCAGGTGCAAACCTCGTTCAAATTACTAGGGGCATTGACAAGACAACAAAGGCCCTTGTTTCGGAACTCAAAATTTTGTCAAAGGAGGTAAACGCTTGCCTTTTGAGTAGGCTGGTTTTCCTTTTTGCTGATGGTTTGGTGTATCTAATTGAATTAGTTGCCTAAGGTATTTTTGGTTGCAAACTCCTTTTCATTTTTCATACGGTATTGGCCTTGTGGAATACATTTGATTGTGTGGTCTTGTTAGATCTACAACATTTGTAGTTGTTTAGTCTTATGGTCGAGGTGCACTTTTAATATGGAAATAGTTGATGCAATATTGTCATTTAATCCTTACTGCAGGGTAGCATGTTGAGAAGTTTCTTGTGAAACATTTGGTATTCAAAATGACACTTGATCCTATATAGCATCATGCACTTGACTTCAAAATTAATATTCAAAGTGCGCCAGAAAATTCTTGCAAAATTTCAAATATTTATATTGTTTTAAACCATTATCTTTTTCATGTATTGGATGCTGAAAATGAGAAAAATACTTTGGTATGAAACCAACTGGTGAATAATTTCCAGCAAAACAACCACTTCCAAGACATGATTTAGAAGTAGAACATATGTACTTATGAAGCATAGAAAGATATCCTTGATGCATTATCAATGTTTGGCTAGGGTTATTTTTGGAGAAAATAACTCCTTATTCCTAGAATAGTGATCTTCAATACAAGTAAATGCCAGAGAAGAGAGATCATCGTGTGACATAAACCTATTAACAAAATTGAACAGGGAATGATTATTAATTATGGCATACTAAGTTGTCAATGATTTTGACTATTTGTCTTTAACATGTAAAAATGTTAAATTCCAAACTTACATCATCATGGTTTGGCATCATGAGCTTGACTAATTGTCCACCATGCTCATAATTTCATTATTGTCTTCATATCTATAAACAATGTTTCAAATAATAATAATAAAGTTCTATAAGAAAAATCCAGACCTCCATGTTGCTGCTCCTTGTGAGACAAAGTCAAAATTGCATTACACAATCTGACACATAAGAATTTCCTATATCCCGGTGGTATGTATCCAAATTCTTATAATAGTGTCTTCAAGACTTATGTTGACATTGCCAATGAGATATTTAAGCAATGAAAGATGGAGCCTTCTTCATTGTTGTATATGTAACGGTCTTTTATTAATAGAAAGATTGATGGTTTTGTCTTTCTGAAAATGAAATGTAAAAATAATTTATTGTGGTCAATTGAAAAGTTTTTTTTTTTAAGATTTTCATTATGGAAGGGCAACATAGATATATGCCCTTCTAATTGAAATTCGGACCTGCCCTTCAAATTTGATCATTGTGTGGGACCTTAACAAACAATAAAACTATTCCGCCACTCGTTATATAAAACATATAACAAAACCTTTGTCAAAACTTCAAACGAACCCTTTAGCCGTGGGTATTTCATCATGAATTGATCATTTTACCATGTACCTTCTTCTAGAGGAATATTCTTCCACTTGATTAGGTACTTCATAATGGTTATATGTCAAAGAGATACAAAATGTTTATCTATAACTTTTTTTGGTTCAAGAATCAACTTTCATTCTTCATCTAATTTTGGAACTTCTATTTACATTGGCATATTTTTTCCCAAAACCTTTTTTAGGCAAGATACACGAAAAACCTTATGAATGCAAGAAGGAAAATACAACTTCTATACCACTTGTGCAATCCTATGAATAATTATTTAGGGCCATAAAATTTTTGAGCTAATTCTTTATTCTTATTTTTCTTGAATGAAGATTGCTTATAATGCTATAATCTAAAAAATACCCAATTACCCTCCTCAAATTATCTTTCACTTCAATGTTGTTCCCCTTGTTGTTTATCATGTTTCATGTCATTTGAAGGTTTTCCATAATAATTTTCAAAGTTTCTTTAGTATTTTCCATATGTGACTATGTTTCCTATACTTTGGACCTTGTCTTGCAAAAAGTATGAGATACTAGGAGTTGGATATCCATAAAGGGCCTTAAATGGGGAAATTTTAGTAGATGTGTGATAGGTAGTATGATAGTATCATATTACCATTTTTCCTTGAGGAACCCACTTCATCCATTAAGATTGCTTTTCTAAAGAGTAACATTGTAGATAACCTTAAAAACATTTGTTAACTATTTTTGTTTGACCATTTGATTGTGTTTGATATGTAGAACTCATGGCAGCTAGTGTTTCTCCACTCATATTAAATAATTATTTCCAAAGTTTCTTGTTACTATTACTTTAGGAAAACCATGAAGACTATGAATTTCTTTCACGGACACTTCTACCACTTGGCTTGTTGTTTATGTACTTTGAGCTCTACAAAATTTGTCTATATAAATGACCACAAAAATGTAATACTTACCTTTATATTTTAGTAACCATGTAATAAAGTCTATTGATATATCTTCTAGTCTTTGAATATGTATGTGGAATGGTTGAAGTAACCCTAGAGATTTTACTATCTCTCTTTTATTTATTATGCAAACCTGACCTTCTCTCACAAAATTTTGAATATCTTTCTTCATTCCTTCCAAAAATATATATTTTTTATCCTTTGAGATGTTTTAAGGAACCCTGCGTCCTACCATCAGAGAGACATGGGACTCCCTTAATATTTTTTTATTCAAATATGCTTGCGTGCATAAAAATATTCTACATTTTCACCAAAGTATATCTCTCTTTCACTCCCAATGCTCCATAGAGTTCATCCCATCCTTTATAAATTTTAGTTTTTGTTTAGTACTATTGTCATTTTTCCATTATGGCAAGCTTCTTCTAGCCACCTAGGAATAGAAAATGTAATTGGATATAAATTTGAGGCCTCTTCTATTTTAGAAGGAGCATCATGTACTAAATTTTCCTTACCCTTTTTGCAGATTATCTTAAAATTAAAACTTTTCATTTTTTCTCCTCATTTTTGTTAATCTTCCAATGAAATCCATAGCTTCAAAAAATACTTTATGCTATCATGGTATATCTTGACTTTAAAGTACCTCCCAATGATATACTATCCCCATTTTTTATTGCATGTAATATTGCTTCCATTTATTTTTCATACGTAAATTTCACCAAATATTTTCTTTGAATTCCTTGCTTTTAAAAGCCAATGATATCCCTTATTGTGTTAATGTTACGTAAATTCCTTGTCCTAGTGCCTCACACTCTACTATGAATGTTTTACCAAAATTAGGTGCAACCGATGTTGGTGTAGAAGACATGGCATCCATTAAAAAAGAGAATGCCAAAGTAGCCTCATCATTCCATATAAATGATATTTTCTTCAAGAGATATGTGAGTGGACTTGAAATGCATGCATAATTCTTAACAAATGATCAATAATATCATGTAAGTCTAAAAAATCTTCTAAGAACCTTAATTTTCTTAGGAATAGGTCATTTTGTAATAGCTTGCATCTTTTGAGGCTCCAACTTCACTCCTTCCTTTAAAACAATATGAAACAAATACTCGAATTCTTATTTCCCAAAAGCACATTTGGATATTTTTACATAAAAATGATTGTTCTCAATAATTATTTATATAACTTTTCCACATGTTTAGTGTGGTATTCCCATGATTTATTATAAATATGTGTATTATCAAAGAAAACCAACACAAATTTTATAAGATGGGATCAAAAAAAATTGTTCTTAAGTCGAGCCCGCCGGACTTCAAATGACGATAACCATAATTCAAACCAAATTCGCGTTCCAAAATAGCCCGCTGACGTCGGAAAATTTTGTGACGCGAAAACCAAATGAATTCCGCCCTAATATTTTTCGGGTCCGAAGTTGGGCTGGCATACGGAGGGAGAGTTATGACGCGAATTTCTTATCAAATCCGCCCTAATATTTTTCGGGTCCGGATTTCCACTGCGCGAGCGGCCAAAACAAAGATCCGCTCCAATCAATTTCTTCCACGTGTCCTCAATCAAAACTTGCCCTGCTCCCGGCTGCGGGTGCATTCGATGGTGTTTAAGGCGATGGGACATGGATGTGGCGATTTCATATCAATCGCATTAAGTTTTAACACTGTTCAATTAAGTTCCAAGGTTTTCACATCAAATCCGCATTAATTAAGTTTTAACACTATTCAAGATCGGACCTCCACTCCTGTTAGTGATTCTGCATGCTCCAATATGATCCGGCCTTCAGCTCTCATTAATGATCAGAGATTAATTATGACGGGCGTCCTTCGATTGCATTGCAGTCGGGTCGATAAAATGGCGTTTCGCTATGGTTTTTCAGACAGGCTTGATTCTTTGGTTTACAACACTGCTCCTTGTGAGAAGGAGAAGTGTGCTGACTCTTTGTAGACCTTGCTGCATATCTACATTTCTCTCGGTCTCGTCTGTGTCTATCTTCCTCTGTTTCTTGGAATTCTGCTTCTCCGTCTCCTCTTGTGCCCACTGCTGTGAGACTGCACCCATGCCTCGCCTGCGTCAAAGGATGTGTTGCCGCAGGGGGAGCACTAGAGGTCAACCCTTGCGCACTCCCTCCAACCCCTCAATCGAGTCGTCTTCTGGCCAGTCTAGTGATTATTACGCAGGTCGCTATCCAAATACTAGGAGTGGGCGGGGTCGGGTTGTAGGATTTGGCCACCGTATGGATTCCCCTGCTCCTCGTTTCCCCACCGCTAGTTCACCTTCTCCCACGACGCGCACTACGCAATTTTCCTTTAATTTCTCTCTCAACTGCCCACGAATCACAGCTTCAGTCACTATGGTTTTCCGTGAGGAGGCCCAAACGGAGGAAGAATGCACCCATCTAGTGGGTGAGCTCGGAAAAAGCTGACTAGCATTCGGGCCTTCAGGAGGGGAGCCGTGGCATGAATGTGGAGGTAGCACCTAGCGATCCTGGACCTTCCGAAGGATGGTGTCGAATCTTCGAGGAGCCAGAGGAGTAGTTTGGTTAATTTGTTTTTCTTGCTTCGCAGACCACTTAATTGGGCTGCTTTTAGATTATTTTACTATGTTGGACCTTTGTAATATTTTTGAATTATGTAAATTAAACGTTCAAGACTGGTTTCCCCGTATGAGGGAAGTCTTCTTAATTTTTTGATTTATTGATGAAAAATTTTTCATGAGTCTGGGCAATGATTTTGACTTTGGTGTAATTTTATTCCCACTGTTAATAGATTAACTTTACTTAGAAAAAAAAATGTTGCCCTGTTTCTATTTTAAACCTGTTTTTTGAAATACAGAGCCATGTTTATATGGTCTACGTATTATACTCTTTCTCTGTATATCTACAGGAACCTTTTTTCTATAAACAGGGTGGATGCTGTAGCGGGCTACTAATGGAAACAAGCAAGCCTGAACCTTACATCTCGGATACAATAGATGGTTACCAATTTTGGAATCAAGCGAGCCTGATCTTACAAGCGAGCTTGGGTTTCTGCAGATGGTTTTTATTTCCAGGAACAAGCGAGCCAGAACATACAATCGACCCTGGGTTTATACTAATAGTGATGCTGGTCTATGTTGCTGGTTTATTGATATTGTCTGATGGTATTTTTATATTTTGGACATATCACACTCCTCACATGATTAGTGTTTTTCTCTATTCAAGGATTTTGGGTACTTTAATGTGTATTTGGAACAATGGACGTCGGTACTCTATCTATTGTTTTACTATTCTACATACTGCTATTTCACTTTCTTATAGATGCCTCGGGCATATTTGGATGCTTTCTCAGATTTGTCGAGAATCTCCATGTGGACCATTACTGGGTTTTATATCAAGTCCCTGTATGTGACATGGGGTATTTTTCTATCACTGTCTGGGGTGGGACTTCCACTTTTCTGGATGGATATTTGGGTTCCAATCTTCAGATGTGAAATGTAATGACTTCATGGACTGTTTTACTTCATATAATATATTCAAAACAACGTTTTTTCTCTTGTGAAAAAAAAATGATTAATTTTTATCACTCTGCCTTCAAAACTAGCGATGCTGGTCTATGTTGCTGGTTTATTGATATGGTCTGATGGTCTTTTTATATTTTGGACATATTACACTCCTCACATGATTAGCGTTTTTCTCTGTTGCAGGATTTTGGGTACTTTAATTTGTATTTGGAACAATGGACGTCGGTACTCTATCTGTTGCTTTACTATTCTACATACTGCTATTTCACTTTCTTATAGATGCCTCGGGCATATTTGGATGCTTTCTCATATTTTCGATAATCTCCATGTGGACCGTTACTGGGTTTTATATCATGTCCCTGTATGTGACATGGGATATTTTTATATCATTGTCTGGGGTGGGACTTCCACTTTTCTGGATGGATATTTGGGTTCCAATCTTCAGATGTGAAAATGTAATGACTTCATGGATTGTTTTACTTCATATAATATATTCAAAACAACGTTTTTCCTCTTTTAAAGTTTCATTTTTTTTTTAAAATTGAACCCGCCGTCGATAGACTGACGCCTTGTAAGTGTCAGAATTGCAACAGCTTAAAAACGTCGGAAGAGCGACAGTATAAAAACATCGGACGAGCGACATTCAAAACGTCGGACCACATTTCGTCGGAATTGCGACAGTTTACAAACGTCAAAAGAGCGACGTTCAAAACGTCGGACCATTACAAACGTCGGAGGAGCGACGTCCAAAACGTCGGACCACATTGCGTCGGAATTGTGACCGTTTACAAACGTCGGAAGAGTGCCATTAAAAATTTCGGACCACATTTCGTCGGAAGTGCGACAATTTACAAACGTCGGAAGCACGATGGTTCGGGAAACGTCGGAAGAGCGACGCTTGTTTGGAAGCGACGGAAAAAGTGTCGATAGTGCGACACTTTTTAAGTGTGTCGGAACTACGATGGTATGGCAAACCAGGTTTTGTCCGCCCTCGAACTGTCGCTCTTGCGACGACTATGTGTCGGAATAGCGACGAATTGGCCGTCAGAAATTCCGCCAAATTTTCTAGTGAGAGGAGCTAAAAAGCCAGTGGTGGAAAACCACCTCCTTCTCCACCATCATCATCATCATCATCCTCATCTGCATCTTCATCTTCCAAATCCACTACAAAAACTCATACCCATACTCATTCCAAGATCCCAAAAGGTAAGACTCTGTTACTCAAGTTGGACATAAAATTTGAACTTCCTACATATAATGGAGAAGTTAATGTTGGAAAACTATATAATTGGATTCGTCAATTAGAAGTTTACTGTAAAATTCAAAATCTACAAGAAGACGATATTAAAATCCAATTGACTTCATTAAGGCCAGAAGGAGCAGCATTACTTTGGTGGGAGGCAAAGACACAAGAGGAAATGAGCATCCATGGTAAGATTTCCATTACTTGGGTCGAATTCATTTCTTCCATTAAAAGGAAATTCTATCCATTAGCCTATATGCAGAAAACAATAATGAGTTGGAAAAAATTTAGATAGCTAAAAGGCCAAAGTTTCCAAGAGTATACACAAGAGTTTAGGAAAAGGGCTTTATTACTTGGAGTAGACTTAAATTCACAAGACACACTCTTGAAGTATATAGGAGGTCTACATTCCTACTTAAAACACACTATTTTCATGTTCAACCCAAATAACTTAAATGAAGTATGTGTGAAAGCCATGCATCTTGAAGCAAGGGGCAAAAAAATTTCTAAAGACGGTAGTAAAAAGAAGCCATTCAAGGGTAAGGGAAAAGAGAAAGGAGGAAAATGGAAGGGAAAGAAGAATGCAAGTGTGAAGCAAGAAGGGGAGAAAATATGATGCAAACATTGTTCTAAAGAGGGGCATGATGAAGCTCAATAGTGGAAAATACATCCCGAACTAAGACCAAAGAAACCAAATAACAAATGGAAACAAAATATGACTGCCACCACACAAAAATATCTTGGATCTGATTCAGGAGATGAAACCAAGATATTTTCCATGGTTAACAAATGAAAGGAATAAATTGCAAGGTCTAGTACCTCAAACAATCACAATAACACTTCAAATGAGGATACAAGGATAGAATTATTCCATGTTAGAGTAATTTCTTATCATACAAATATTGATGCCTTATTTGATATAGGGTCACAAGAAAACTTGATTTCAGAATACTTAGTTAAAAAATTAAACCTTGAAACTATACCTCATCATAAGCCATACCCTCTAGTTTGGATAGTTAACAATGCAAATTTATAGGTGACAAGGAAATGTGTTTTCAGATTTTCTATTACTGCAAACTTTGTTGATGAAGTTGAGTTAGATGTTGTACCACTTGATATTTCAGGGATTATCTTGGGTAGTCCATATTTGTATGACAGGAAAGCAGTATTCTACCATCATGAGAAAAAATATCATTTTATCAAATATGGAGTGGAGTATATTGTGAGAGCTCATCGCAAGAAACTAAATATCTCTTTAGTTAATGCACGGAAAATGAAGAGGCTAGTAAATGCAAGTAAAAAATTTGTGTTTCTTATGATCAAGAAGAAGGAAGATGTTAACTATGAATATTTTGAAGGATGTGATGAAAAATTGAAATATTATTTGTTTGATGTGGTAAGTCAGCATGGCGAGATGTTCCAAGAGCGAAAGGGGTTGCCACCCAAGAGGGGAATTCAACATGAGATTCAACTATAGCAGGATGTTCCACTTCCGAATATTGGTATGTATCGCATGTAAATCATGGAAAGTTTGGAAATCAAGAATAAAATCCAAGAGTTTTTGAACCAAGGTATCATATGCCCATCTACTTCACCATGTGGTTCTCCAATAGTTTTGGTTCCAAAGAAGGATGGGCCTTGGCGCATGTGTATCAATTTCCGTGCACTAAAAAAAATCATGGTAAAGAATCGCTACCCACTTCCATGCATTAATGATTTTCTTGATCAATTAAAGCATGCAAAGTATTTCACTAAGTTAGATTTGAGAAGTGGTTATCATCAAGTTATGATAGTTGAAGAAGACATTTGGAAAATTGCTTTCAAGAATAGACGAGGATTGTATGAGTGGTTAGTTATGCCATTTGGCTTAACAAATTCACCAGCTACTTTTATGAGAGTGATGAATGATGTACTTAGACCATTTCTATATGAATTTTTCATTGTTTACTTAGATGACATACTCATATTCAGCAAATCAAGAGAAGAGCATGTCATGCATGTGAACAAGGTTCTTGATGTTTTGAGAAAAGAGCAATTGTTTCTTTAGATGTCAAAGTGCGAGTTTGGTAAGACTTCATTGGTATATTTGGGACACATAGTTGGAGGAGGTGAATTGAAGATTGATCCTTCCAAAGTTGAGGTCATTTTGAATTGGCCCAAGCCCAATACAGTTACTGAGGCAAGAAGCTTTTTAGGGGCAACACTGTATTGGAGGAAATTTATTGTTATTTTTTCTTCCATTGCAACACTGTTACATGCATTGACAAGCATAAAGAAAGTCTTCCATTGGGGAGATTTGAACCAAAAATAATTTTATGATTTAAAACAAAATATAAGTTTGGCACCGGTACTAGCAATTCCAGATCTAAGACAACCACTTTAGATCCAAACGGATGCAAGTGATTATGCTATGGGAGAAGTGTTCATGCATTACGGTAAGCCTATCTCATTTCATTTTGAAAATTTTAGTTGTGACTAAATATCATACATATGATAAAGAGTTATATGCATTATTGCAAAGTGTAAAGAAATGGAAGCATTGCTTGATGGGAAAAGAGACCATTATCCATAACAGCCATAAGCCATTACAGTATTTACAATCACAGTCCAAATTGCAGCAATCAAGGCATCTCAAGTGGATGGGTTTTCTACAAAAATTTCACTTGGTTATCAGGTACAAGAAAGTAATCTACAATAAGGTAGTTGATATGCTCTCTAGGCCTATTGTAAATTCAGCTATTATTCTCAAGCAGAATTCTATTATGCATGAAAGTTACATTGAAAAGTTTGTGAATGATAGTGATTTTCAAGATGTGTATGAGAACTTGAGTAAGGGAAACCAAAGTGAGGAGTTAGATTATCATGTGCATAACAGTTTTTTTTATCACTTGGGCAAGTTATGCATACCACAGGGAGAAATAAAAAATATCATAAGGGAGGCGCACACATCATTGATTACAGGACATTTTGGTGTAGGCAAGACAGAAATGCATCTGCAAAGGTATTGCTATTTGCCATGCATGAAAGAAAGTGTTTCTTGTTTTGTTAGAGGATGTTCGTTATGTGAAACAAGTAAGCCTAGCAATAGGAAGCTTGGTTTTTACACACCACTTCCAGTTCCTTCTCATCCTTGGGAGAGCATCTCAATGGATTTTGTAAGAGGCCTTCCTATGTCAAGGAAAGGTCATGATTATTTGTATGTTGTGGTAGATAGATTCAGAAAAATGTGCATTTTGATGCCATGTAAGAAAACTATTATAGCTGAAAAAACCGCTAATATTTTCTTTCAAAATGTATGGATCCATTTTGGTCTTCCTACTTCTATTTTAAGTGATCGAGATTCTTGATTTGTTGGGAATTTTTGGTCAAAATTATGGGTCATGATGGATAGAAAGTTGAAGAAGAGTAAATCATTTCATCCGCAAACAGATGGTCAAACAAAGGTGGTAAGTAGGATTTTTATTCATCTTCTAAGAGGCTATTGCAGCAAGCATCCCAAGTTGTTGGATGAACATTTACACTACATACAACATGCATACAACCGGGCAAAACATTCTTCCACAAATACATCGCCATTTGAGGCATGTTTTGGTTACTTGCCAAGATCGCTATTGGACTTTATCTTTTAGAAAGATGTTGCTATAGATGGACATAGTGACATAGATAAAGTAAGAAATTTCATTGAAAAAATTCAATTGGTACATCACATAGTGCAAGAGCAACTTGAGAAGAGTCAAAGAAGCTACAAGGCAAGGCATGACAAAAATTGGGTTGATCACAAATTCCAAGTTGAAGATGAAGTTTGGTTGTACATAAGAAAAGAAATATTGCAAGGGGAAGGTAAAATTCTCAAACAAATCCGTTATGGTCCATTTAAAATTCTGGAAAATATTGGTACAAATGCATTCAAGCTAGATTTTCCTCCTTATATGCAAATTTATTATGTCGTTAATGTTGAGAATTTGAGATTGTTTGAGCCTCCTTTGATTGATGATCAAGGAGATCATGTTCAGCTACCATCAATAGATGATTTCTCGCCAGAATATCTTGATGAACTTCAGCAAGATCTCAAACTTGACAGAAGAATCAGAACTTCAAGAAGAGGGGATGTTGAATACCTTAGAGTTGGACTCAAAGGTCAAAATCCTTCAAAGGAAAATTTTTTAGAGATTGGAAAATTGAGGGGGTTGTACCCTCACTTGCTGAACAATTGATAATATATTTTGGGGTCCAAAAGGCTTCTAGTGGGAAGAAATGATCTAAAGCTCAAGTTTTAGCTAAACATTGACAGTGCTCGAAATTTATTCAAACATGAATGACAGGATAGAGTTCATCGCCAGGATTCTAGCACAACTCGTTTCATCAAAATCCGAGTTCGTATGATTGATTTATCGTCTGTTGTTCGTTTTCCAAAATAGGCAAAAAAGGAACAGAACATGTACAGTGTTGATGTGGCAGGTACAGTCAACATTGTAGGAATATTCTCTAGATTGTAGCCAGTGGCACTATGACAAGTGTCATCTTCAGATTCTCCAGATGGGTTAAGTGAAAAGAAAAATTGCCCAATGACCTTCAATTCTTCCTAAGTTGGAATTTGAATTTTTGTTTAGGGTTGCAGTGAAACCCAACCAAAGGGCACCATGTGTCCTTTCTGGTGGGCCACCTCCTAACCTATGGGGGTCGAATTATTGTTATGGTAATGTTGACATTGGGTTACAATTGGCATATATATATATATATATATATATATATATATATATATATATATCCCAAGGTTGAAAACCCATTCGACGGGATGTGACTAAATTTGGAGAGCCACTATACAAATCTAGAGCGAGTTAAACTTGGTAGCGTCGACATATATGGTGGAAGGGTCTTATAACTTGGCACAAAACTATATGGCGGAGTCGGGGCTCGAATCCCTGACCTCCCGACTACAAATTGCGCTCATTATCGTCTTCGCTCCGGGGTAGTTCTTACCCATATCATCTTCCGCATTTATTTGAAGTTACATAGCCAACCGTTTGGGGGCTAGATGGGGCCAGCCCCCTCCCCAAGTGACCCGAAAGTGCGCAAAAATGTTCCAAAACAAATCCGATGGATTTTCAAATCGTGCTTAATTAATATTTAAGTGTGGTTTTATGACGTTAAACCGTCATTAACTCATAAACCACATTTAATGTTTAATACGTGTTTATCCGCCACTAATCCTGCTTAAGATCTAATTAAGCTGAACGTTTATGTTGGCAGAAAATTTGGAGGTGCACCAATTTTGGCAGTATTTCCAATTTTGGAAACTTAACTGGCAGTTTCTCTAGTTTTGGAGGAGAAATTGGGGAAAAAATAGTTTTGGTCATAAATCACCCAATTTTCAACCAAACTAAGCTTAATAAAAGTCATTCCTGGCTAATTTTCATGCTAGGAACTCAATGGACCAAGTTTCAGAGGTAGAAAATGTGATCTACATGTGGTTTAGTACATTTGAATATTTTTGAAGGTTAGGGCCAACAAGTGTTGGGTTCATTGCTACATCATCTAGAGTCCAAATAAAAAAATCATTTTTGGGATATTATGATGGTATAAACTCATTGGAATAGGTTCCAAGAGGTTTTGAAGCTTGTAACAACCATTTTAGCACACTTGAAGCTAATACAAAGGTCACACTATGAAGATGGACCAAGGAGATGTAGCCCAGGAAGGGTGAACTCCTTTATCAAAATTCTTTGTGTCAAGATTTTTTATATGTGCTTGCTATGTTTACTATTGATTCTTTTTTTTCATTTAAAATTATTTTTTTAAGCTTATGACAAACTCATAATTTCACTAAGAACATTGTTTTCCAATCACATTCTCTTAAACAAACTCATGAAGGATAAGTAAAACAATGCAAATAAATGTTTATATCTGAAATGAAACTAGCAGAGAATTAACTATAAAGTAATTTCAGATCATCAATCCACCCTCATATAGCTCACTCTAACTTCCTATAGCAGTTAAAATATTTCCTGTAGCAGCATAGGAACTTCCTGTAGCACCTCAGAGAGGGTGAAATTTTTGTATTGTTGAGCTCAAGGATGGTGTTGATGGCTGAAGAGGTGAGTTGTGGTGCTGAAGAGAGAGTAGATGGGTGGAGGTGTGAAGAGAAATGAGAGAATTCCCTTGCTTTATGACCATCAAATTCCATTGTTCATAGCCCTATAAGACATAAAAAACAAGGTCAGCAATAATGGTGTCGCCCTTGTTCTTTTTTTTTTCTTTTTTTCATGACCACTAGGTTGACTCAGAAGAGGTTTTCAACCCACTTTCCTTCCTTGGGCACCTCAAAGAGGTTTTAACACAGGGATATTTTTATTTTCCTTTTCTCTCTTTTCTTCTTCGGGAATGCCTCAAAGAGGTTTTCAATCCTAGAGTTGACCTTAGATGCCTCATGGAGGTTTTCACCCAGGCCTATTTGTTTCTTTTTTTTTTCTTAGGAGGGATATGGACTAGAATCTATGAGGCACCCAATCACATTTACTTCCTTGTTTATTGTTTTTATGAACTCTGCCTTGGACATGGGATTTTTCTAGACCTTTAGCCTATAACCATTGACAAGCAAAGGAATCCCTTCCTCATTACTTGTTCTGATCTGAAAAACCCCATATTCATGGAATTTTTCTATCAGGTCTGGGCCTAACCATATTTTCATTAGCTTCCCTTTGAATTCCTTGAACTTGGAGTCATACAACAAATCTCAATATCCTTCCTAAAATACTTTCTCCTTGATGTGCCTATCATGCCAAACCTTCCTCTGCAATTGTATGACTTTAGTGTGGAGGAGGGTCTTCATTTTGAATTCATCTAAACCATTGAGTTGAAACATCCTTTCTTTATGTGTCTTCGTGATATATAAATATAATTGAGCTTCCATTCTGAGAGTTTTGTATTTAAATTCAATAGAAAGCAAGGCTTTCTTCCCATAAACTAGAATATGGAGTAAACCCAGTAGTTTTCTTCGAGGTGGTGTCATAGGCCCAAGTTGGCTCCACTAATCAGTCAGCCCAATATTTCCTGCTCCTGCTCCTGCTCACTACCTTGGTGAGGATACTTTCAAGTTCTCTATTGGTAACCTTTACTTGCCCATATTCTTTAGGGTGATAGGTAGTAGATGTTCTGTGCTTGACGTTATTCTACCTTAGGAAGTTCTCAATCAAGTGTGATGTGAGCTGAGATCCTTGATCAATAACTATTTCCCTTGGATACCCAAATTTGTAGAACATATTTTATCTTGAGAATTCAACCACCTTCTCTTCTGTTGTTGCCTTGACATCCTTTTTCTCAACCCACTTTGTCAAATAATTATTGAATACTATGATGTATTTCTCTTGCCCATATGGTGGATCAATTGGCCCAATGAAGTCCATGCCCCACTTGTCAAATGGCTCCAAGGCCACATGAGGTTGTAGAGGCATTTCATCCCTGGGTGTAGGTTTTCCCATCCTATAACAGTAATCACACCTTCTTTTATACCTCTAACATCCAGATGTAGAGTAGGCCAATAGTAGCCAGCTTGCAAGGCCTTGAGAGTTGTCCTCCTAGAAAAAAATTGACCCCCACAGGGCCCATCATGACATGCTGAGAGGATGTCAAAGATTTCCTCCTCCATTACACATCTCCTTAGAATTTGATTTGGTCCCAATTTTAAAATACTTCCACCAATCTAAGTGAAAGGGGTGCTCTTTCTCACAATTTTTCTCTTCTCCCTGGATGACAAATTTGGAGGAAATCTCCCAGCAACCAGGTAGTTGGCTATGTCAGAAAACCAGCGAGAGAGTACTGAGATAGAAAATAATTGCTCATGTGGAAGCTATTCATCAATCATCTCTTCATTATCTGCACGGAAAGTGAGTCTAAACACAAAATATGCAACTACATTTTCTTTCCCAGGCTTATCAATGATAGGTAAGTCAAATTGTTGCAACAATAATAACCACCTAATAATTCTAGCATCTATATGAGGTTTTTTCATCAAGTATTTAATTTTTGCATGGTCAGTATGCACAAAAATTTGGTACCTGGTAATATAATGTCTAAATTTATTCAAGGAATGGAAAACAACTAAAAGCTCTTTCTCAATGACAATGTAGTTTAATTCAGCCTTAGACATATTTTTTTTGATGAAATAAATGGCATAGGGTAACTTATCATACATTTGTCCCAAAGTCGCACCCACACATTTATCTGATGCATCAATATGGATATGGAATGGCAGAGGCCAATTGGGACCTTGAAGTATAGGGTCATTGGTCAAGTTTTCCTTTATGATTTCAAAGGCTTCTTGACAAAGACTTGACCAACATAATTCAGAGTCATTGACTAGCAACCCAAACAATGGTGAAGCCACCTTTCTAAAATCTTTGATGAATCTCCTATAGTAACCAGCCAAGCCCAAGAAACTCCTAACATCCCTTTGTTTCTGAGGAGTAGGCACCCTTTCTATGATAACAATATTGTTTGGGTCTACTTGTATCCATGCCTGATATATGGAGTGGCCAAGAACAATCCCTGCCTTCCTCAAGAATTCAAACTTCTCAGGACTCAAAGAGAAATGCATTTCAATGCATATCCTTAGGAATTTTCTTAGAATAGAGAGGGCCTCTTGGAAATTATATCCATATGGAGTGAAATCATTTATTTAGATTTCGACAGAATCATGGACAAGCTCAAAACAAATGCTCATGACTGCTCTCTGAAAAGTGGTAGGGGCATTGCATAGGCCAAATGGAAGAACTCTATATGCAAAGGTGCCCCAAGGACATGTAAATGTAGTCTTGTCTTGGTATTCAGGGTTGATCTGGATCTTATTGTAACCATTTAATCCACCCAAGAAATAAAAGAACTTCTTCCCTGTAAGACCATCCAATACTTGTTCAATGAAATACAAACGGAAATGGTCTTTCTTTGTGGCTTTTTTTAACTTTCTATAATCAACACATATCCTCCACTTCCCATTCTTCTTTGGGACTAAGACTAGAGGAGACACCCATTCACTCTCTGATATGGGGTATATGAACCCTACGTCCAACACTTTTGTAATTCATCCTTTACTATGTATTTCAAGGTAGGGTTCATTCTCCTCTGGGGCTGGTGCATAGGCTTGCATCCCTCTTTCATGTAAATATTGTGTTTTTGGACTGAGGGATGAACCCATTTCATTTCTTTGTAATCCCAAGCAAAAGCATCTAAGTTCTCTCTCGGGAGCTGGCACAAATTTTCTTCCTCTTTGGCCGAGAGAGAGGGATTGATCCTTAGGGTTCTAGATGGTCCAAACTCTACAATATTGGTAGGTTCAGGGGCTAAGTCAGCTGAGCATAGCTCGGTCCAAGGGTTTCTTTCATATTCTCTCACCATTTCATCAGGTCGAATGGCAATGGGGGCTCGGTTTAGAAGGATATGGTGAATGAGGTCATATTCATTAGGTTTCCCCCCTCTAATAACAACATATAAGGTACACACACGGTATGGTGTTGCATGGTACACTTCATATTCTTCTTCATCCTCCAACCAAAAAGGTAGATCATGCTCAATAGAAGCCTGAGCGGGAGGATATAATACCATTTGTTTTGACAAGGGCCTATTCTTGATGGTCATGTTTCCAACCCTACAAATGATATAAACATCATCAATGGCCAACCAAGGTCTTCCTACGATAAGAGGATAACCATTAAACTTGGTTTTGGGTTAAAGTACCAAGAATTCATTAGGATACTCCCAGGAGTCAATGGAGACCCTAACATCCTCAAATACTCCCTTAGGAGCTACTGTGGATTTATTTGCTAGTTGTAGAAATGTAGTGGTATTTCGCAAAGCTCCTTGGAGGTTTAGCTTCAACATGATTTATTTGGTTATCACATTGATGGAAGCCCCTATTGTGTACATCTACTACTGAACTCCCAGGGTCTAGGTACTTTGGTAAAATCACTCTCCCCAGCATCAAATCAGATAATTTACCAACAACATTGATGGTGGGGGCATCTCTCTTATTTATCTCAGAATTTTTTAAGCATTTTTATCTGATAAGCTCATTATATATAGAAACATCTTTAATAACCTAGAGAATGGGGTATATTTACACACACATTATTCAACTCTACCAAAATTTCAGTGTCTTTTGGGTGTGTTGGTTAGGATGGATCAATCTCTCAGGAAAAGGAGCTGGATCTACTTTAGGGGTTCTCTATTCATTTTACTCTTCAATCTCTTCAGTGGAGATGGTGGATAGTTATCTGGGAACACTCTCTGATATGAAATGACTGTATTATTTTTTGTGTGCTAAGGGTCTTTCAGTTTTAATAACATGTTCATAATTGGTTCATTAGGTTGCATAAGGATTAAGGAGTTTTTCCATGAATTATAGATGAACTTTGGTGAATTAGAAGCATAAAATAATCATAAATAACACTGAATAGCAGTGTAAAATAGATAAATAAGTCACCACATAAATTTTACACAACAGGCGTGATGAAGCAATTCACCCCTCCTGGGCTGTATCTGCTGGTGCAACTCCCAATGGCTTTCCCATCTTTCATTATGCTCAAAAATTTGCTATTACATGTAGTTACAATTCTCTAATGGTTGTTTTCTCTGCACCAATGTCTTCAGAATGCTCCAATTAGTCAAAAATGACTCTTCATTCACTCAGAATGGTCGAAAATTGAGCCTCCTACACTTTTACCCAATATCTCTTAGGAAAACTCCGCTAAATGTGGAGAACTCCTATTAACTGGAGTTAAATTAGGGCTGACTGCCAAATTTGGCACGCCCCTATCTTCTCCACCTATTAAGCCATGCATTAAACGTTATGGTTAGGGTAGTGACCACATGCGCGCCCCCAACCGTTAAGTGGCTTTATTGGAACACAGTCGAATAAAATTCGGAGTTAAATAACATACATACATGAAGCGATCAAACAACACTCTTTATAATATAATGAAAATAACCTAAAACATGTTACATACACATGAACTTCTTGCTGGAGGGACCCACCATATGTCGAACTGATCGCAATCGCATGCCCTCACCTTTTAACTCTTTGCGAATTCGCTAAACCACAAAACTTGCGAAGTGTGCTATTGCGAAAATCCGACACATGGCTCGCCCTCATTAAATCACATCCTTTGTCCTTCTCGCATCACATCGTAGCCGATTTAACATACCATGTGAACTCTTAATGGTATCCGCTATTATTTGCGAAATGCAAAATCATGATTCATCATCCATCGTTGATCTGTTGCATGATCCAACGACTCACATCTGTCTCTGCCAATTCATCGCATATCATTCTGTCAGACTTGGAAATTCATCATGACCATTCATCTTTCGCCCTTAGATCTTCGATTTAATCACGATCATTCATTCCTCTCTCAGAATTCTTCTAAGTATTTATGTCTTTAGTCGATTACTCCTCATACGACATCGGTTTTTTGAACTATTCACGGTGCCCGAATCAGGAAGACGAGATCTACGCAACCATCCTGCTTTCAACCCAATCCTATAACTTTGAACTTTGAGAAAAAATTATGAACTCCTGATCATTCCTCCCCATTGGGAATATTTTGGACCCCAAAAGACTTGATTACTTGTTTAGTAGACGAGGGTACAACTCCCTCACCTTTTCAATCTCCATCCATTTTCCTTGCTTGGTTTAGTGCCTTTGAGCCCAACTTGAAGGTAGTCAACACTTCCCCTCTTTGATGCTCTTGTCCTCTTGTCAAGAATTATATCTTCTTTGAGCTCATCCAGAAATTCTGGCGAGAAATATTCAATAGAAGGTAGTTGAACATCACTCCCTTGATCATCGATCAAAGGAGGCTCATACAAGCGTAATTTTTCAACATTAACAACTGAATAAATTTTCACGTACGAAGGCAAATCAATTTGGAATGCATTATTACCAACTTTTTTTATGATCTTGAAAGGACCATAGCGAGTGGGTTTGAGTTTTTTACCTTCCCCTTACATTCTTTCTTTGCTAATGTGCAACGATACCTCATCTCCCTCTTGAAACTTATGATCAACCCAGTGTTTGTCATGTCTTTATTTGTATTTTCTTTGACTTTTCTCAAGTTTTTCTTGAACTTGTTGATGTATTCTCTAAATTTTATCAGTGAAATTTCAAGCCTTATCAATATCACTATGGCCATCAATTGCAAAATCCTTCCCAAAGATGAAGTCTAATGGTGTTTTTGGAAAAAACCCAAAGCATGCTTCAAAAGCTGAGGTTTTTGTTGAAGAGTGCTTTGCCTGGTTGTAAGCGTGTTGAATGTAATGCAGTTGTTCATCCCACAACTTAGGATGTTTGCTGCAATATCCTCTCAATAGATGCACACAATTTTTGTTCACCACTTCGGTTTTTCCATCTGTTTGTGGAGGAAAAGTGGTACACTTTTTCAATTTTGTATCCTTCATTCTCCATAGATTTGACCAAAAAATCCCAATGAAATTGGAATCTCTGTCACTAACAATAGAAGTGGGTAATCCAAAATGAACCCAAACATTTTGAAAATAAATTTCAACAGTATGTGCAGCAGTAATGGTCTTCTTACATGGCATAAGTATACACATTTTACTGAATCTATCCACAACTAAAAAAAGGTAATCATGTTGCTTTCTTGACATAGGTAGACCTCTAACAAAGTCCATGGAGACATTTTCCCATGGCCTTGATGGTACTGATAGTGGCGTGTACAATCCAAGCTTCCTATTACTAGGCTTACGTGTTGCACAGATAGAATAATCTCTTATAAAATGTGACACACTATCTATCATACGAGGCCAATAGCAACACCTCTGTAGATGCGTCACTGTTTTTCTTACCCCAAAGTGTCCAACAATAAGAGAAGAATGAGCTTCTCTCATGATACTTAGCCTCTCTCCTTGTGGAATATATATCTTTCCCAAATGAAACAACAAATTTTTATGCATGTGATAATCTATTTCTTCAACTTGATTCCCTCCACTCAAACTAACATACACATCTTTGAAATCAACGTCATGTGCATATTGTTCTATGTAACTCTCATGTACAACAATATCATTTTTGAGTAAAGTATAAGCACTAATGATTGGTCTCAAAAGAATATCTACAAATTTATTGAATATACCTTTTTTGTACCTTATAACCAAGTGAAATTGTTGAAGAAATCCCATCCACCTAAAATGTCTTGATTGGTGCAATTTTGTTTGCGACTGTAAGTATTGTAATGGTTGGTACTCGGTGTGTACAATAGTCTCTTTACCTATCAAGTAGTGTTTCCACTTCTTGACACTTTTTACCAACGCATATAGTTCTTTTTCATATGTATGATAATTAGTCACAACATCATTAAAAGTTTCTGAATGAAAGGCGATAGGCTTACCATGCTGCAAAAGTACTGTGCCCATGGCATAGTCACTAGCATCAGTTTGTATCTTGAATGTCTATCTCAAATTTGGTAGTGCAAGGACTGGAGCTGAACTGATCTTGTATTTTAAAGCTTCGAAAGATTTTTATTGTTTTCCTCCCAATTGGAAGCCTTTCTTCACACTTATCACTGCATGCATAGGAGTTGTGATGGAAGAAAAGTTAGCAATAAATTTCCTCCAATATTGAGTTGCACCTAAGAAACTTCTTACCTCGGTAACTGTTTTGGGTGTGGGCCAATTCACAATGGCCTACACTTTATAATAATCAATCCTCAATTCTCCTCCTCCTACAATATGTCCCAAATAGACATAAGAATTCTTTCCAAACTCACATTTTGACATCTTAAGAAACAATTTCTCTTTATTAAAAATATCAAGCACTCTATTTACATGCAAGACATGATATTCTCTTTTTTTGTTGAAAATAAAAATGTCATCTAAGTACACTAGAAAAAGGTCACCAAGGAATGGTCGCAAAACATTATCCATAACCCGCATAAAAGTTGTCGATGCATTACATAAACCAAAAGGCATAACTAGCCACTCAAAGAGTCATTGTTTGGTTTTGAATGCAGTTTTCCATATATCACTTTCTGCAATTCTTAATTAATGATATCCACTTCGTAAATCTAACTTAGTGAAAAAATCTGTTTCTTTCAGTTGATCAAGCAAATGATCTATCCTTGGGAGTGGGTAATGATTTTTTATAGTAATTTTGTTCAAAGCTCGAAAATATACACACATGTACCAAGTCCCATCTTTCTTTGGTATCAAGACTATGGGTGAACCGCATGGTGAGGTGCTTGGCCTTATGATACCTTTATCCAACATCTCTTTGATTTACTTCTTTATTTCAACATTCTCCATTATCGACATGTGATACATACCGATGTTTGGAAGAGGACAATCCTTCTGCAATTGAATCTCATGTTGAATTTCCCATTTTGGAGGCAATCATGTTGGCTCCTGAAACATGTCATGATGCTCATTAACCACATCCAATAATTATGATTTCAACTTAGGATCACATCCATCAAAATATTCATGATTAATATCAGCTTTGGGCTTAATCATAAGAAGAACAAAATTCTTACTTGAATTTACTAGCCTCTTTACGTGTCCAGCATTTCCCAAAGCAATATCTGTCTTCTTGCGGTGTGCTCTAACAATGAACTCCTTGTCGTATTTAAATAAATTATACTTTTTCTCATGGCAATAGAAGATCGCTTTCCTGTCATACAAGTAAGGACTCCCTAATACAATACCAGTTATTTCAAGCGGAACCACATCTAATTCAAATGTGTCAACAAAGCTTGCAGTGATTGCAAACCTCAATATACATTTCCTTGTAACGTGTATATTTGCATCCTTACAAATCCAACCCAATGGATATGGTATCAAGGTTAAGTTTTTTGACCGAGTATTCAGAGATTAATTTTGCTTGTGACCCACTGTTAAACAGTGTGTCAATCTTGGTATGCTTGGCTATGACCCACACATGAAACAGTTTATTCTTTCTTCTTCATTTGGAGTGTTTATGTGACAGTTTGATGTACTGGTACTGGGTTTAGTTTCAATTTCTTTTCCCTTCATGTTCTTCAATCTTGTTAGGGTCCTATAATAGTAGGGTTCATAAATTTTTAATTGAATTTGATAGTCTTGTAAATATGTACATACCTTTCTTTATGTAAGTTGTTTTCCCATATTTTGAAAAATAATAAAAAATCAAAAAGACGGTAAAAGTCCTAAAAGAAAAATCAAAGGACTTAGAAAAAAGATAAACCCCAAAAGAAAAGGAGATAAAATAAAACGTGGAAGTGAGCAAGTCCAAATGCCACTACTTTTACTTTTACTGCAAGAATAATGATTATGTGCAGAGTGTCAATAAATGTCATAATCCATGATCAGTTAAACTGTTTAATCTGAACTTTTCATGCTTTCAATTTCATGTTTTAGATAGAGAATAAAGATTTGTCAAACAGTTTAAAATTGATAACTCAGTAGATAGGTAGAGAATAATGAGGAGCTCAACAGTTTAATTTGAGCCCTCGGATGAAATAATGTATACTTAAATAGTTTTATGCTTTAAAAGAAAAATTCTTTAAGGTTGCAAGCCTAAATGCACCTACAAAAATGAAGAAAAAATGTTAGAGATTAAAATGGGTAGGTAGAAAGCAGTTGAGAAAGCATGTAATAAAGCATCATCGGGCAAAGAATCACTAATTTCCCCTCCCCTACAAGTATTCAGTATTCTAAACTGGTTTTTGATCCTCCAAGTCCGAAACCACCCTTCCCACTGATGTGACAATCATTCAATGCCTAGGTAATATTACCAAAATGCATATTAAACCTTAGAAATGCATTCATCCCTTTATCTTTTGCGCATTAACCTAAACCCACTGTAAAGCCTCCTCGACTATAGAAACTTCCATTTTCGCCATTTTAATGCCCAAAGGTCTGCTAAAACCTACCCTCTGATCATTGAAGACTACCAAGGAGCTGTACATTGCTCCAGAAAACCTTCAGAAGTTATCAATTTAGTCAAAACTTCAGAAATTGTTCCAAAGCTCGATACCTACATACTACAGGTGTTTTTCTAAAATTGGAACCTAAAATCGATTTAAAATACCCTTAAATAAAAAAATCACACTTATAGCTTTACAAATCAATTGAAAGAAATGGCGAAAAAGCCCAAAAACAGGCCAGACCCTATCAAATTTTTCCCAAAAACCCTGTTTTCACAGCTGCGCGTTATTTTGAACTAATTTGTGAGTTTTCACAGTTTGATGAACTATTTTAAAGCTTTAAATCAAACTAGAAAACCTTTGCAGGTATCCTAAGCTTATTTAACCCTTTTTAAAATATTTTTTCAGCCATATTCTCAGTCAGAGACTCAGGAAACCCTTGTTTCCTATTTTAAACTAGTTAAAAATCCTTTAAACCTCTTTCAAAGACCTATTTGGAAAGATAGCCCAAAGAAAAAGCCATAATTTGCCAAAATTTTCCAAAAGATCCTCTGCTAAAGTAAATTACTCCTGCAAATTTTTTAAACTTGCAGAAGTAGCCCAAAATGCTTAAGAAGCATAGTAAAAGCAAGCCTGAAGGTTCTAAAGTACCTAAACCAGCCCCTACCCCGGGGTATGTGAAAGTTCTCTTCTCTAGCGATGAAAGTTCTCATCCTCTCCATTGAAAGTTCTCATATCTAGCATAGGACTATATATGATGGGGGATTTAAGTCTATCCATAAAACTATACAGTTATTCAGTGGGAGTTAGGCTGTAAGACAGAACAACCCAATAAGTTTCGTTCATTCCTTTCCCGTTAAGTCCATCTATTCGCGTTCTCGTTCATTCCTTACCCAACACCCCGTTACCCAACCCCCTAAAATTACTAATAATTCACACACGGATAAGAGAAGTGGGAGAATATTTATGTAAAACCCCGACCCATCCTATACCCAGCCCTCGAAAAGGCCTCACTTCTAAGACAACCGTAGTGGTAAATCCTCTTCAACCACATGTTGTTGATGTTGAACACATTCCACTAGGTGACACTGATTACAACATAGCAGATCCCATTTTGAATTTAACATGTTATATATTCATAGTTGGTGTTTTGAAAATTCTCTAGATAAGGAAGAAGAAATCCATATCTGGGAATCCCATTTGCCCAAATATGTTGTCCTATTAACTCACCCATGCCAAGAAGTTATCATATTATGTCAGAAATAGTATGTTCCTAATCAAAGAGTCATAATCAATGCTAATAAAGAGGTGCTTTTCACTATCACTACTCAATCTATCAACCAAATGTTACAGCTTCAGCCTGACCCCCAAGCAGTTCCTTTATCCATAGAGGCCTTAACCCAACTGTATATTGGCCTAGATTTTCCTAAGAGATTCATGATTTTTCAGACATTCATGCCCTCACATGTATAAATTCCTAAACTGAATCCCCCCTATTCTACTGCTACATTCCCAGAAGGATCAAGACATGGGATTTCCATGCTTTCCTTCATCCTTGGATATTTTACTGATGAACACACTGATGAATCCATCTTAGGGTTCTTATCCACTTTTTCCCCAATAAAACTCCCATCAATAATTTTTGACTATGCTGGTTTTATTGCAGATAATATTCATTATCAGTTGATCAATTTTCCAAATGAAGGAGTATTCAGATATACTTCCTTCATTTTTCCATATGTTTCTATATTTCCAATCAGATAAATTTCCAGTTTCTCTTTAAAATCTTGACATAGAGGGAAATCCTCTATCTGTCATTTTTTGGACTAAATTGCTCCGGAAAGAGTGTACAGATTTCACATATTCAGACTTTTCAGAGTTATTTTTACATCCAATGATCACAATGTTGACCAAAGCAGAGCAGCCAAGAATTAATGAAGAAACAAAAAAGATATTGCAGCTGTCAGAACAGAGTAAGGTTGGTGATTGGTATTTATATGAGAAGCATACTGAAATCAGAGTATTTGGGTCAAATTTGTTACCTTACAAGTTACCCAAGCATGTTTCAATGAGGATCTTTGCCTTGGAGTATATCAGGCATATCCTAAATTTTGATTCTATTAATTTCATGGCAGCTAAAAAGAAAACTCAATTCAAATTAAAGAATCAAAGAGGACCATTCATTTGCAATCATAGAGATGCAGAAAAATAAGTAGCTAATCAGCTATTGGAATTCAGATTTGAAGAAATTTTTCCATGGAATTATGATCCACAAGGGATCCTGAGTAAACTAAGGGTTAAATGAAAATTAACACCCTTTATCCATGAATCAAAACCAAAAATAGAAAAGTTTGAAAATCAGATTGAGTGGATTGAAAATACCTTAACAAATGTAGTAAACCAAAGGGATACTAGTCACACTTTGGAGACTATAAATCGACCAGAAAATTCCACTAAGAGAATCAGGGAAGAAGGAGCTTATGTTGCAGAAACTACAACTGAGACTAAATTCAAAATAATTTATAACAAAAGGCCTAAGTTAAGTTTTGTTGGTAAAGAGAAGGTGACAATTGACATAGATGATACAGCTACACTAGAGACAAATGATGATATTGCAACAGTCATCATAAATGAATCAGCCCCTAACAATCATAATGAAGAACAGCTCAACACTGAAGATACACAGTTAATGGAAAGACAACAAAGCATGGAAGCTTCCTCCTCACAAATAGTTGAAGAGAGAGATTTGGATATTAAAGAGAAATATAAACAGATCAAACTGAAGAATGAAGAAATCAAAACTGAAATTTGTTCTCAGTTCTTAAAACAAAAACTAGGTAATCAAAACATATTTCTATCATCTTTTGACTATTCAAGTAAAAAGCTGATCATGTCAGTATTGCAACCCACAGTACCAGTTCCAACGACAGTTGCTGACTATAAGAAATTGAATCTGGAAGTAGCAATAGACAGTATTCATGAATTAGATCATATAGAGTTTCATAGGTAGAGCTCAGAAATTCTATACTCCATTGTTACAGCAAAGGCCATGACTGTTCAAAAACTTGAGAACACTATCACTAACATGCAAGATCAGATGAAACTGGACAAAGCCTCATTATATGCTAAGGATCTAAGAATTAAATCCTTAGAAGAATTGGTATTAAAGTGGGATATGATCCTGCAAATGTCAATGCAACAGAGTTATTGTTGAAAAAGAAGAATGAGAACATGGTAGCCTTGAGGAAATAGCTTAAGCTTCCTCCAAGTGAACATCCCCAGGCTAAATAAATCATACACGAACATAATTACAAAGATGACATGATGAACATCATCTTTCAGCTTACAGGACAGATTAAGGAGATGGAAATTTAGATGGAAAAACTTGTCCAAGAAAAGGAAACAGTGAAATAACCAGAGCCACCTACAGTTATTCCCATGGTCACTACTGTTGTGCCTTCAACTCTAGCTAAAGAGTTGGCACCAAAAGTTCCACTTGCAACTACAGTGCCATTGATTTCATCCACCACATTAGCAACTGAGTCATCCTCAATAGCATTTTATCATATAGATGAGGCCAGTAAACTAGTGAAAGCTATGAAAGAGATGTATTTAAAGACAAATGAGATTAATAGGTTGACTAAGATGGTTGAAAATCTTGAGAATTCAAACAAATTGGCTTAGATAAATGCCAAAACACATGAGAAAAAGGCCATTAGACTAAATGAACAGCTAAAGAAACTGCAAGATGAGTTAACCTTAACAGAACAAATATGATATATCAAAAACTACCTTTGGAATAATGTCGTTGAAGCCATCCATGATGTGTGGCCTTCAATTTAGGTAATTTTTGAACAAAGAGAGTTATTACTAGCAGCACAAGCAGAAATTTAAAAGACTCAAAGTGAACTGGCTGATAAACCAGAGCAATCTTTAAGGCTTATCACTTTCCTTAACAGCAAGAATAGACAGGAGTTGGAAGAACTCAAGATTAATGACAGGACTGCAACTATCCTAGAAATTAGGAAAGTTACTACAAAGAAGAATCTAATGAAGCAATTGGAAGAAAAATGTCAGAATATGAATAATGCCATAACTAGGTTCATGGTCAAATTCACAAATTTGAGACAAAAAGGATTGTGTGATATTATGGTTATTAATGACAAGCTAATGCCTCGGAATGACTATGATAAAAATATAAGAGAATTTTCCAAGGAGTAGGTAAATAAGCCACAAGGACAAGGCATTCCAACAGGGAAAGTTTTACTGAAAAACTTTGAAGAATTATTTTATTTGTAGCATGAGATCAAACACGTGTTTGTCATCAAGCCAACCTTTGCAAGATACACTGAAGCTGATGAAAACTTCAGGAAATTGAAAATTATACAAATTCCTAAAAATGAGGATTGGCAGTCACTCACAGATTTATTGTGAAGGATAAAGAACAAACATATGAAAAGAGGACAAAATTGTTTGTTGTTTTACTATAAAAACAGATTTTTTTACAGTAGTAAATAGATTTTGACTATGGTTAAAGAGTATATGAAGTTAAAGAGTATCCGTGAATAAAGAGAATCAGAGAAAGAGTATCATACAAGGTAGATCAGATTCCAAAAAATATCTAAAGCCAACAAGGAAGACACCAAGGCAGTCAGCTGCATTTTATCCTCAAAGCGGTTTCTATTTATTTTGGATAGATAGGACAGCTTGCTGATTTGTTAAGCAGCTGTCTCTATTATTGTTGTAAAGATATTTTATTTTCCTAAGATAATTCCTAGAAGCTTTCTAGGATATTTTGTAAAACACTATGTATAAATATTTCATCTTTAGAAGTATTTTGTGTGAAATAAATTGTTGGAGATTGCTATAGTCATTTTTGTTGGATAGTAAATGCTTTTGTGTTTCGAATTTCAAGTAGCAGACTGGATCAAACCAATTGGCATCATACTTCAGGACTCCTGTGATGAGCTATCTGGAGTGAAGTATTTCTTTACTTGTCACTGTTATCTTTCTTAGTTACATGCATACATCTATGTTTGTTCTAAATTTGAATGTATAACTAGGAGTATTACTACAGGATTTGTTAAGAGCACCCTGTTTTTAACTAGTTATCATTTCTATGTTTTCCTCTGATTTCCAGTGTAGAGAATTCTTAATTGCTCTCTCACTCGTTTGACGTTTGCCTACGACTTCCCTTTTCCGGATCAAAGGATTCTTAAGTGCCCTTTATCCCGATCATACCACCTCACAAAAAACCATTTTCCAAGATCGTCAAGGGATATCTATCTTTCCCTGAATACATTTGACCTTTTGGCCTTGATCCCAGTTCTGTTAGCTTGATTTAGACTCCATAGCCCAAAGGAAAAATATATTTCCCACTATCCATACCTTCAAGTGATTTTTCCCAAAAAATCCATCAAAACCAAACCAAAGCTGCACATTCATAACTAGCCTAACATTTACAAATCAAACTAAGATAAATTTTAAAGAGAGAGCCCTCTCTGAACCCTAGGAAAGCTAGATCCTAGAGTTTGAAGTAGGTTTGTGGTTACCTCTAATGTTCTTTGACTAAAAACCAAAAATCTCACAACTTTAGAATTACTAGAGTGATAACATTATTGGCGACCATACTAGGGAATTAACCAATCCTTAGTCATAAAACTAGTCTTGAAGGAAAATCATTTTATTCATCCTTTTACTTTAATATTACTTTTATAAGTTGTGGGTATTGAAAAATTTTAATTCTGGCTTCTACGAAAACTTACTATACTAGGTCTAACCCGGATCCTAAACCTACTGTCATAGTAGACGACCCAAACCGAAACGGAAAAAAGAAAAAACAATTAGAGAATTTAGAAGTTGAAATGTCATTAATAAGAGTCAATTCATTACCAAAGGAGTTAGTAAGTCTGCAAGATATTGATTTTGGTCTGAAATTTGAGCATTCTTTATTTAGACGTAAGTCTGAAAGTGATTTGAAAACTATTGTTTTAGACCCTGTTTTTATTTCATTTTTTAATACAAAACAGAAAAATATTACAGTCAATTCTAAATCAAAGAAAATTCAAGATCAGACTAAAATTGAAGAAATCAATGTTACTATTCTCAAGGATATTGATGAAGCTATTTAATTAGCTCAATTATTAACCTAGGCAAACAAACCTCCAGTTTCTCAGTTACATACCACAATAATTACAGCTGAAGATTCATCTCTGTATGTTGTTACATCATATATAGATACCAATACCAACTCATCTACAGATCCATTTATCCCTAGACTACCTTTACAACCTAGAATACTATTTCCACCATCCACTTCATCCATTATATCCACTAGTTTACCTTCTGATTTTGCAAACACATCATTCTCATTCACTAGTAGTTCCACATATATTCCAGTTTCATTTCCCAGCACCTCAAATACAGTTTTTAGTTCATTAGCTATCACTTCCAATTCACCAAGCTCTTCTACTTTACCTCCTAGCCAAGCTAAACTTCAAGATATGGTTGCTAGGTATGCTCCCCTTGTCTTGCCACAACAGCTTCATGACATGCCTCAAGACTATCATAATAAAATATCACAGTTTGATGGCACTACCCATTATACTGCTCAACAACACATTACTAAGATGACCGACTTCTTTGAACTTCATGAGATTGATGACTCAGATGTTCAAATGAGGTTATTTGCACAAACTCTGACAGGAGAAGTTAAGAAGTGGTTTAAATATCTTGTTGCTGGTAGTGTAACTAATCTAGTTGTATTTCATAGATTTTTTTTAAATAAGTGGGAAAATAAAAAGAATCACCTCCGGATATTATCTGAATTTGATGCAATGAAAAGAGCCCCAAATGAGTCAGTCCAAGACTACTGCACTAGGTATAATAGTGTCTATAATTCCATCCTTGCAAATATTAAACATACTCCTTATTTTGTCCTACTCAAATTCCGTAATGGATTTGATGCAGATATGGCTTATCAATTAAGGGAAAGAGATGCACAAACCTTAGAAAGAATGCAGATAGATGTTGTTAGTGTAGAAATAAACATTTTAGACAAAAAAGCTAGACTCGTGAATGAAAGAAGAGTGACCATTAAAGAAGAAATTCCAATTCAAATACAAAAATAGACATGTTAGCTAAAACCTTAGAGAGGATTATGGATAGACTAGATAATATAGAAATAAGACCACAATGGGATAATCAACAACAAATCATAAATCCCAATTTCAGGAAAAACACAAATCCTAGAAAAACAAAAGAAACAACACCAGACCAAACAATAAGGCCCCCATTCCAAGAGAACTATGTTGAAAGTTCTTAGAATAATGATGAATATGAGGATTCAATCAATCATCTAATGTGAATAGATGACAATAATACTATTTTCCTCACTCAGGAAGATCAGTAATTATTTGAACTCCAACAACTCAAATTAGATTCCAGTGAATCCTTTGATTATAAACAGGGTTATGATTTTACTATAAATGAAATACACAGTCAATATAACCTTAGAAACAAGAAAAAAAATGAGTCTTCTACCAAAAAAACTTCCCAAAATCAGAATAAGAAAACAGTAGAAGCTCCAAAAACAAAAGTTCTGCAAATTCTCCCAAGGGAAAATAAGCAAAGCTCCAATTCTTCCCCAAAAATTTCTAGTCTTAAAAATGCATCAAGTCCTAAAATTTTTGATATTACTGATGAAGTTTCTCAAGATTCAAAATATTCACAGAAATCTGTTGTTACAAAAGCTTCTAATTCAGTTAAATCAGCAAATTTAGATCCTAAAAAACCTTCTGCTGATCCTAAATCAGTGGATCCAAAAACTAATACTTCAAAAAAACCTGTTGATAATTCTAAGTCTGAAATACCTTCCACTGCTTCACAAAGAATCCCTGAGAAGACATTAGGAGCAGTAAAACACAGGAAACTCAGACAGAGAATGTCAAACCAATTGAAAATAAAAACATAACTGTAGAAACACAAGACAAACCAAGCCAAACTACAGTTACCAAAGAAGAATTAATTCAAATCAGTAAGTCTCAACCTTCATTTAATATTCAAACTGAAATTTCAAAGTTGAAAATACCAATTCCTTTGACTGAATTGGTAAAACATGACTTGTATAAATCAACTATAACTGAAACACTGAATAGGAATGATGGTGAAGATGCTATTAATTTGAATGATGATCAACCAGAGTTGATATTTGGCTCAGATGTGAATGGAAAACATGGAGATGGAGCAGTCCCTCCATTTCATATCAGTCTTACCATTCATGATCAAATTCTACATAACACTATGCTATATTCAGGAGTTTCCCATAACTTGACGCCCAAAACCATAATGGAAACTCTGAATTTAGAAATAACAAGGCCCTACAAAGATTTGTTTTCATTTGATTCAAGTAAAATTAAATGCTTAGGTTTAATCAAATATTTGTGTGTAACACTAGTTTAGTATCATGGTAAGAGTATATTAATGGACATTGTAGTAGATGATATCCATCCTAAATCTCTGAATTTAGAAATAACAAGGCCCTACGAAGATTTGTTTTCATTTGATTCAAGTAAAGTTAAATTCTTAGGTTTAATCAAAGATTTGTGTGTAACACTAGTTCAGTATCCTGGTAAGAGTATATTAATGGACATTGTAGTAGCTGATATCCATAAACCTAAATATGGAATGTTACTATCTCGCTCATGGGGAGCCAAGTTACAGGGATCTCTACAATTGGACATGTCTTCTGCTACTATATCAGTGTTTGGCCAGCCTAAGAAGTTATATAGAAAAACATTGATAAAGCATATGGTCAGTAGTGTTGAAAGATCTATAAATTTCCCAATTTACACTACACCAACTGACCTTGATTCTTTCATCTTATGTAACTTTGAAACTAATGAAATCCAAACTGAACTAATAGAGAAAAAGAAAACACCAAACAATGATAATATCTTTCATGAATCCTTATGGAATTTAGACTTTGATGGTTCAGTAAACAAGTTAGGAGCGGGAGCAGGAGTTTGGATAACCAACATGGAGACTAATCACTCAGAAGGCCATACTTTCGGGCTCAATTTCAAATGTACTAATAACATGGCTGAGTATGAAGCCCCAATTCTAGGACTTCAAATTATTAGGAACTCAGGAGGAAAAAGAATATTAATCATGGGAGATTAAAAGTTGATCATTAAACAAATAAATGGAGTATATTCTGTTTACAATCCTAGATTAAACCAATACAGAGAGATTGTGCTAGATTTAACCGATGATTTATTGGAATTTAAATTTGCTATTATACCAAGAAAACAAAATATACAGGCTCATTGTCTAGCAACATTTTCTAGCACATGCAATTTAACATTCCAACTTAATCACATATATACTGCTGAAGTCAAGCATAGGCTAATAATTCCAGATAACCTTAAGTATTGGCAATTTTTTTCTAAAGATGAACAAATGTACAAGTTTATGAACAACGAAGGTGAATTTCAGAACCATAAGATAGACACAGATTGTACTATAGATAAAGATTTAGATTGTGAAATTGATTTCAATAACATAGATGTAAATAAAGTTAAGTTTGCTAAAACAACTAGATTTAGTCAATCAAACATAGACAACTTAGAGAAAGTAGAGATTGAAGAAATTATTGATGATGAATCTAAAGGATAATTTCTTACCTAAAGGTTTAACTCCATTAGAAAATCTTTTTGACTCCAATGATGTTGCTAGAAAACCTAAAATGGAGCCAGTTAGATATGATATAGAAGAATGAAATATTGGTACAAAATTAAAACCTAAATTGATAAAACTTTCCAAAAACTTACCTCAACAAGAAAAGGACAAATATATTTCTCTTTTAAAGGAATATCAAGATGTTTTTTCTTGGAGTTATGAGGATGCGAATGTGTGCTCAACTTGAGTGTTCCTAAATTGAGGTCATAAATTGTCGACGAAAGGGGCTAGTAAACTACTGAAGTGAGGTATGGAAGGTGACACGCAACTTATGATTTGTATTATTCAATTGCGAGAGAGAAATCAATCTTAAAACTACGAGATGGAAATGAAATTGGACCATGGAATGAAATGAAGTGGAGTATGGATGAATGGAATGGAAATGAATCATAAGTGAAATATGGGTTTTCACTTATGATTTTGTAATAGCTTCTTGCAGAAAAAGAACAAATTTGAAAAGCTAAAGTTTCAAAAAGATTGATTTTTACTCTATCTTTTATGTATAAACATGCTAATCGATGATTAGTTTTCATGTTTAGTCTTCATGTTTATACTTTTCTGAATCTCTTGACAAATTCTTCTCTTGAAATTGGCTTGTGATACAGCTTCAATCTATGACCATTCACAAGAAAAGTGACCTCTTCTTCATCTATTGTCCTAATTTTTATTGCTCCGTTGTCAAAAATTTTCACAATTTCATATGGTCCAAGCCAATGTGTTTGGAATTTACCTTGAAAATATTTGAACTTTGAATCAAACAAGAGAGCCCAGTCACCTTCTTTGAACTTCTTTTCCTTGATATACTTATCATGCCATCTAGTCCTTTGCTGCTGGACTATACTTGTTTTCTGAACTGTATCTTGTCTGATCTCATCCAATTCATTAATCTGCTCCAATCTGTGCTTTTGTGCCTCTGTTAGATCAAGTCCTAGCTAGACTTCCATTTTAAAAGTTTGAATCTGAAACTCTATGGGAAACAAAACTTGTTTTCCATAAACAAGTTCATAAGGAGTATGGCCTATTGTGCTTCTCCATGTAGTTCTATAGGCCCACAAAGCTTCAGGAAGCCTGTCTACCCAATCTCTTCTATGTAAATGGACAGTCTTTGTTAGGATCCCCTCAATGACTTTATTGGTAGATTCCACTTGACCATTTGCTTGTGGATGATAAGGAGTAGATTTTCTGTGTCTGATTTTGTACCTCTCCATCATTTGTTCCACTAGCTTTGATGTAAATTGAGCTCCTTGATCTGTACCAATTTCCCTTGGGACACGAAAACGAGTAAAAATATCCTCAAAAAGAAAATTAACTATAGATGCTTCAGTAGCAGAAAGTAATGGCTTGGCTTCTACCCATTTGGTAACATAATCAATGCAAACTAATATATATTTCTTTTGCTTTGATGGAGAGCTAATAGGTCCTACAAAATCTAAAGCCCATTTTTCAAAAGGTTCAATATGTACCTGAGGCTACAATGGCATCTCACCTGAAGGAGAAGGTTTCCCTACCCTTTTGCAACTGTCACACCTTTTGACATACTCTTTAGCATCTTTAAAAAGGGATGGCCAATAATATCCTAAATGAAGGATCTTATAAGCTATTCTTTTATCAGCAAAGTGTCTGCCACAAGGTTCATCATGACATGCCTTGAGGATCTCAGGCATCTCATCTTCCCGAACACATCTCCTAATGATAAAATCTGGACCTATTTTGTATAACTCATTAGCAACCCATGAATATTTTGCACTGTCATAAATGATCTTTCTTTTGTCTCTTGCATTCATTATTGAAGGAAATTTCCTTGAAACTAAATAATTAGCAATGTCAACAAACCAAGGAGTCTGAGTAGAAACTGCAAAAAGATATTCATCGGGGAATTGATCTTCAACTGGAGTATTGTCTTTGATGTTTTGGAGTCTAGATAGGAAATCAGCTACTTTATTTTGTTTTCCAGGCCTATCTAGAATGGTAATGTTGAATTCCTGTAAAAGCAATAACCATCTTATGACTCTGCCATTAGTAATTGATTTGTTCATTAGATATCTAATTGCAGAGTGATATGTGTGAACAAAAGTTTCATAGCCTGTTATATAGTGTCTGAATTTTTTTATGGCATGAACAACAGCTAAAAACTCTTTTTCAGTTACAGTATAGTTTAACTCTGAAGGAGTCAAATTTTTACTGGTATAGTAGATGGCATAAGGAATCAGGGCTTTTTGTCCCAATACTGCTCCTAGAGCTGTATCTGAGGCATCTGTTGAAATATGAAAAGGTAACTTCCAGTTAGGTCCCCTTAAAATAGGTGCTTCGGAGATTTTTTTTTTTAGGGTCTCAAAGGCTAACTAGCAATCAAGATTCCACTTGAATTCACAGTCCTTGGTAAGTAATTTGAAAAGTGGAGATGCTATCTTGGTGAAGTTTTCTATAAACCTTCGATAATATCCTGTAAATCCTAGAAAACTCCTAACATCTTTTTGACAACTTGGAATAGATAAGTTAGAGATGACTTTAACTTTTGACTCATCAACTCTAATCCCATCCCCTGAAATGTGATGTCCTAAAAAAATTCCTTCAGTAAACATCATAAAACACTTTTCATGACTAAGTGAAAGATTTTCTTCTTTACATCTCTTTAAAACTTTTTCCAAGTTTGTTAAGGATTCTTCAAATGTGTTTCCATAAACTGTGAAATCCTCCATATATACCTCTACACAATCATGTATTAGATCTGAAAATATTCCTAGTACTGCCCTTTGAAATGTTGCGGGTGCATTGCATAGTCCAAATGGAAATACTCGGTAAGCATAGGTACCCCAAGGACGGGTAAATGTGGTTTTGTCTTGATCTTCAAGTGCTACTTGAATTTGGTTATAACCACTAAACCCATCTAGAAATGAAAAGTACTTTTTGCCAGCTAATGTATCTAACACCTGATCTATGAAAGGTAAGGGAAAATGATATTTAAGAGTAGCTTTGTTTAATTCCCAGTAGTCAATACATACCCTCCATTTACCATTTTTCTTTGGCACAATTACCAAAGGAGAAACCCACTGACTATCTGAAATGGGATAGATGAAGTTAACATTTAATAGTTTCTGCAATTCTTCCTTAACAATCTCACTAAGATTTGGATTCATCCGTCTCTGAGGTTGTCTAATTGGTTTACAATTTTCCTCTATGTAGATGTGATGAGTGTAAGTCTTGGGGCTTATCCCTTTCATATTAGTGTACTCCCATGGATATGCAGAAGAATGTCTCTGTAAAATATTGACTAGCTCTTCTTGTTGAGATTTCTCTAAGTTCTTGTTTATGTTTAAGGTTTTGCTTGGAAATATCTCAATTGTAGAGCTGCCAAATTTATCCATGGAATAAAGAGACATATGCCTTGATGATAAAAACTCAATGTTGGATTCTTCTTGAAATTGTTCATGCTTATATTCTGAAGAGGATTCAAAGTTTTCTAAGGTATTCAAAATCTGGCTATCTTCACTAATTTCTGAAATTGTGAAGAGAGGTTGTAAGTCTTCCTCATCCTCTATCCATTGAGTATCATCTAATTCTGTAATTGTTCTTGCTGGAGGATACAAGGTAAATTTCTTGGTTGAACTACCATCAGAGATGTACATATCACCGGATCTACAACTAATGAAAGCATCCGCTGTAGCTAACCAAGGTCTTCCTAATATAATAGGATGCCCTCCTAGATTATTCTTAGGAGTTAGGATCATAAAATCCACAGGATACTCCCAAGAATATAGGGACACTGGAATGTCTTCTATTACCCCATCAGGTTTGATCACAGATCTGTCTACTAATTGTAATAATGTGGGTGTAAAAAGAAGATTAGGAAGTTTCAGTTTATCCATGATTTGTCTACTCATAATATTGATTGTTGCTCCTAAATCAATAAGTGTGTTTTGGATCTCAATTCCATTGATGTGAATTTTAACAACTGGATTTCCTGGGTCTAGATACTTTGGAATAGCAATCTTACCCATCATGATATCTGCTATTTTTCCTGCCAATTGAATTTTCTTTGTCTCTCTTATTATTTTTCTTGTTTTCTTCATGCTCAACTCCTTTATTGTCTTTGCTAAGATTGGAATTTCCTTGATAGCTTGCAATAATGGGATCTTAATACAAAAATTTCTCAGCTCATCTAGGAAATCATAATTAGGCACCATAATTTGTTTTTCTACACCCTTATCAATTTTTAATCTTTCTGGAAAGGGAGGTGTAGAAGTGGATGTTGATGACTGCTCTAATATAGGAGTTGAAACTATTGGTTCTTTTTGGTTTGATTTTTCAATGTTTGAGTCTTGGAAAGTTGTGTTCTCTTCAAGACTTTTATTTACCCGTAGAGAATCTTCCTCATAATTGTCTTGCTCTTGTATGATTACAGAAGGTTTCCTCTTTTCAAGTATTCTTCCAGACCTAAGTTGAACATCACTAAGGTCTAAAGGAGTGATAAAATAAGTTGGAAACTGTTGGCCTTCTATCATGTATGTGTTCTGAGGATTTTTATTGTTGGGGTTTGGTATGGGTTGGGCAGGCAACTGATTTGTTTTCTGAGGGAATGGTAATGGAAGTGGTTGATTTTGATGTTGTGGATTTTGAGGATTTTGTTGAGGATTTTGTTGAAAATTTTGTTGAGGAGGAAAATGTGGATATGGTGGATAGGATGGTGGATATTGGTAATACTGAGAGTATCTTCCATAGGGATTTTGTGCTCCTTGCGCCCAAGTTTGTGATTGATTTTGAAATTGGGGCCAAGGTTGCTGCCAAGAATTCCAATTTGGTGGGGGTTGATTATACAACTGATCAAGAAATCCTTTTGTTTGAGGTCCTTGCTAAGGCCTCCTGGAGACAAAATTGAGAGATTCTGTGGAACTTGTAGGAGTTTCTTCTTGAAAGACAACTTTAAGACCAGGAAGTTAAGGACAACTATTGGTCTCATGTTTTTCTAAACAAATTACACAAGTCTCTACAACTTTTGCATCCAAAGGGAACTCTCTCAAGGCATGTTTCTTTCTACATTTGGGACAAAAGATTGCTAAGGCATCAGATTCAGCTTTTTGCTTGTTTTGTAACTTAAGGGTGTCTATTTGTTCACTAAGACTCCCCAAGATATCAGATTTGAATTCATCAAGCATATGTCCTATTTCTGCCCTACTTACTATCCCAGAAGCAGACTTACTTGCCCTTGCAAGAGCAGGGTCTCTTGGTCCTTTTACAATTTTAGATTTCCCTCTTGAAAGGTTGATACATAATTCAGCTATTTCAGGTAATGTAAGCTGAGATATATCCCCTTTTCCCATCATGTTAATAATATCTAACCATTCATCCCTAATTGTCTTCAACAAAAGAGCTTTCAAGGTATCTTGGTCTAAGTTTTCCATTTTTTCCCTCTTGATGTTATAGTTAAACCTCTCCAACAAATCTTCCAAATTTTCATCCTCTTTTTGTAACATTTTAAACACTTCCTCCTTATGGTTGACTGGCATACAGTAATCCAAATACCTCTCTATAAATTCTTGTTTCATGTCTTCCCATGTCCTAATAGAACTGTTGATCAAACTCATAAACCATTTTAATGCTGCTCCTTTCAATGTTGAAGGGAATAGTTTAAGTTTTTGAGCATCTTGTAAGTAGTCATAGGTTCTACATAGGACTTCAAATTCAAATAGGAAGGTTTCGGGATATTTAGTTTTGAGTTCATAAAAGTTTGGAAGGACAAAGGGTGAAATTTTTTTCATAGTTGCATTGGTTTCTTCATCTACTATAGGAAACCCAAAAGAGCTTCCCATTTCTCTTCTACCTCTTCCTTTGCCTCCTTCTCCTTCTGCACCTCTACCTCCTTCTCCTCTACCTCTACCTCTACCCCCTCCAAATAGTGTGTGTTCTCCATTAAAGACTCCTCCTCCCCCTTCTTCTGCCATAGTTGATTCTTTTGTGGAAGTGGAAGAGTTTGTGCCTCTAGCAGGGATCCTTGAATCTTCTTCTAAGACAGGTTCAGTGGATGAAGTGGAAGGTCTTTCTAATGGAATATCTGGTCTTAAGTCCTCTGAGAGTCTAGGATCAGTAAAGGATGGAATGTGGGTTTGAGTTGAAGTTGTGTTGGCTCTTGGTCTTGGTGAAACAAGTGGTGTTCTAGGAATCAAGCTTCTGCTTCTTATGAATCTACCCCTTGAGTCTCTTTCTCTACGCATGTCATTGTTTTTGGGAGGTAAGAAACAAAACTACCTAGTTTTCACTTCCCCGGCAACGGCGCCAAAATGTCTGCTTAACTTAGTGTTCCTAAATTGATGTCATAAATTGTCAACCAGGGCTAGTAATCTGCTAAAGTGAGTTGCACTATATGTGCCTAGGTATCTGTTTCTCACTACGTTGTGTTTAGTGTTTTTCTGATGTTTTTGTTTTTATGGTTTTATGTTAAAAAGGAAAAGAACCAAGTGTTGGTAAAGAGAAGTGGATGGTTACACTAAAACAGAGCAAAACCTATTCTAAACTGTGTATGGCACTAAAGAACAGAAAATGCAAAGCTTGATAATGACTCATAGCAAGGAAATAAATCACAACATGAACTCAATAACTCATAACATGAACTCATCCAATTTATTCATTAGAAATATGTTGGAATAGCTTAAGAAAAGGACAAGTTTAGTGCAAATGAGGTTCTCCTAAGTAAACAATCATCTTACAATATTACAAAGAATCTCATCCATGGCTAGAGGTTTATTGGAACACAATTGGGAAAGATTATTTGTAGCACAATAATATTTCTACTCTGAATTAACTTGTAATGCTAAGATTAATCCATTCTGCAGCTCAACTTGTCACTACTAAGCCTCATTCAAAAGTTAGAGATTTTCTAGAATAGTTTTTGGGAAAAGGCTTATTTGTGAAATTGCAAAAGATTGCAGAACAATCAAGGCCTTAAACTGATATCACTAATTCATGTCCATATGATGATGCATTAATAGAAAGTCAGAACAAGAGTAGTTTGTAAACAATGAAGGTCGTGAAGTCTAATTTTGACAGTTAATACAACTTAAAGAACAATGGATAACACTGAACTAGAATGCAATTGATCAAACTTGAAACACAATGACCACAACTAAACTAGAATGCCATTAACCTAACTTGAAATACAGTGAACTGGAACTGAACTAGAATGCCACTAATCTAACTTGAAATACAGTGAACAGAGTTGAACTAGAGTGCCATTATCAAACTTGAAATATAGTGACAGAATTAAACTAGAGTGACATCTACCTCCAGAGTATTTCAACTAAACTAAAATGCAACTAATTCTATGAAATACTACAGCCCTATCTCGTTCAATATGAGTGATATTTTGGAATAGTTTGTAAAAACAAGTCTGGCTGTATCATTCAATGCAAATGAGCATAAAACATAAAGTTTCGGAAAAAAAATGCAATTAACTCCTAAAATACTATAGTTATATCTCATCCAATGTTAGTGGTATTTTGGAATAGTTTGTAAGGATAAGACTGACTGTGGCATCCACTGCAAGTAAGTATAAAAACACAAAGTTCAGAAAATTGATTAAACTAGGAATGAAACAAGGCTAAGTTACTTATATAAACCATATGAACAAAGCTTCTCAGGTAGCAGGGGCCCTCTACCACTGGATTAGCACGCAAATCTACTCAAGATTGACTCAGCTCTTGCAATAAAGTGATGCTTCTTTCATTAAAGGAGAAATTCTTCAAAAAACAGAGTATTACAGTCTTCTGAGATCTAGCAACAAAACAAAATCTAGCTAGCTGTCTCTCGGTCTCCCGAGCCATACTTATAACAAAATTACATAACTATCTTTGAGATAAAACATGAATAAATGTCTTTCCCAACTAAAATCAAACTAGAACTCTAGTGGTGGTCTCGTACTATGATTAAGGACATCTGTACAGTTCTTGTCCTATTAGAAGTCTATCTCCTAGTTTTGGTTTCCCACGTGCATAACCACCTATAGACTCGAGCTCAGACTTCGTGGAGAGCAAGAAATGATGGGGAAGTGATGTGGAATACGACCATATGCATTTTTCCTTGAGGTGACACCTAGAACCTGCGTAAACATGAAGATAGCTGCGGAATAGGTGACTGGCTACAGAATGACTATGTTCTGTAGCCGAGTCTAGTAAAAAATTACTACAACAACAAAATCATGAAAACATAGCAAGTTAGTCATTATATACATTCTTAAAGTAATCCTAATCAATCCTATTGATCATTTAAGCCTGTAATTGATGAGGGACAAAGAAAATGAAGTGAAATGTGGTGGAAAAGAAGGACATCTTTGGGGCTCGTGCCCGAAATCCTATGATACCAACATAATTCAACATAAAATTCCAATAAAAGAAGATCAAAAGCCCTTTAAACAAAATTTGAGAAGAATTAACCTTGTACTATTGCCTTTGATAGAAAAGAAAGTTAGAAGAATGTATGATGCTCAAATAATTGCACCAATAAGATATTCTGATTGGGTTTCCAACCTAGTTCCAACAAGAAAGAAAACATGAGAGATTAGATTATGTGTCGAATTTAGAAATCTTAAAAAAGTATCCTTAAAGGATAATTACCCCTTACCTAAAATGGATCACATATTACAAAGGGTAGTTGGATATTCTAGGATTTCATTGTTAGATGGTTTTTCAGAATATAACCAGATCCTAGTCCAAAAAGAACATCAAGACAAAACAACTTTTACGACTCCTTAGGGCACTTTTATGTATGTAAAAATGCCTTTTGGTCTAATGAATGCAGGGGAAAAATTTCAAAGGGCTATGGACATAGATTTTGCAAAGGAAATACATGATTTCTTGGTAATTTATTTCGATGACATTACTGTGTTTTCCAAAACTGATAATGAACACTTGGACCATCTGAGACAAGTTTTTATTAAATGTAGGAAATTTGGCATCTCTTTAAACCCCAAGAAAAGTCTATTTGGATTAGAAGAAGGCAAGTTACTTGGAAATATAATTTCTAAAGAAGGAATCAAAATAGATCACAGTGGAGGTCTCCGTAATTTTAGCATCTAGCAGTTAGCGAAGACTAATTGAGACAACATAAAAAGCTCACTTTGGGATTTTAGGATCTAGCCCTCCTGAATCTAGAGAGGGATCTCTCTATAAGTGCAAAGATTGATTTATCTTTAAGGCTTTTGGTATGATATTAGGCTAGTTATTAAGAACAAGGGTTTTTTGTTTATTTGGATGGTTGAGCATGATTTTAATTGAGTGGAAAGTCCTAAAAATAAAATATTTTCAAAGGGGTGAAGGTGTGAATAATCAGAAGAAGATTCAACTAATAGGATAGATATGAAACAACACTTAGTCCATTGGGCTATGGGGTCCTAAAAGGGTTTAATTGTGCAACAATTTCAAGAGGGGTCCAAAGGGAAAGTCATCTATATCAAAATATCCTTTAGATTAAATGATGGAATGGAACATTAAAAGTGTTGAGAAGGTGGAAAAAAGTCAATAATTTCAACAAGGATTTATCAACTTTCCATACAAGAAAAGCCTTTTTAAGAAACTGTTTGAAACCAACCAAAGGACGGGGCTAACCATAAACTTCTTTGGACAAGCTTGTATTAAAGCTAACTTATCAAACAAACAATCCAGTAATCCACATGACTACTTTCAGAAAGGATGAAAACAGATGAGAAAACGAAGTGCAGCTTAAGATCAAGCAAGATACATTAAAATCAAAGCCTGCTTTCAGCATACTCTTAGGGAAACCTTCAAAACAACCTTTGGAGAAAGAAACTAGAAGGCATGGCAAACCATAAACTTTTCTAGTCTAACTCTACTTAGCATGTACTGAAAATATCATTCAAGAACTTCCTTTCAAGTTTTGCACATCAAGACATGGACTAACCAAAATTCCTTGATAATGTTTACACTTAACTTAAGTCATTCTTAAATACACAATTGGAGGAAAACATAAAGATAAAGCTTATCAGTGAGAGTAGGGTACTTTTGACAGTAAATCCTAGCTCTATATTTTTTGTTCTTTATCAGAGAATAAGTGAACAAAATGGCATACATGAAAGGAAAACAATAACAGTAAGAGGTACTTCACCAATGATATAGACCAGGATCCCAAGAATCAGCTTGTATATTGATGTCAATCCAGTTACATACTTCAAGTCCAATGTTTCAGTACAACAATCATCTTCTCTTCTCAGCCTAACTTCTTTGATCAGAAAAAGAGCTTCAAGAGCCTCTGAAAACTATTTACATGTAGAAGGTTTCGAACAACAAGTATTACATCAAATTTCAGCAACCAACCCTTATCTCATCTTCTTCATAAGTATTTATAGAAGAAAAGAGGAGGTGGGATAAAATAAAAAGATCTCTAGTTCAATTAATACAAGTTAATGCTTCTCGACCTTTGAGGGGCTCAAAGGAGAATTTTTCTGATATTTCTCTGTATTAATTGGTTTTCATTAAATTTTCAGGCTATTTGGCAGATTTTGTTGACTTTAAAGCTCTTTAAGGAGGCTGGAAATAACTCTGGTTGTTTTTAACAAAATATCACTGATAAGGTAATAACTATGCCTTCTTCTGATTTATTCGAGGCTGCAAGTGGCTCTTTGGTAGTTGAAGAGGATTTAATTAGCCTCTGATGTGGCAGTGGAGGCCTCTCGGACTGATAGATCTCATTTTTTTTCCCTAAAACACTGTTAATTTTATTTTGATCTGTGTTTTAGGCCTAATTAGGTTTAATCTTTGTCTTCAGGTCTTCATACTGTCTTTAACTGTGTGGATTAGGCCTTTGATAGTTGAATTTATGGCTTAATCCCTCAAAACTGTGTTAAAATCATAAATTCTTGATTTCTGCTTTGATGTTATGCTTTGACACTGATACTCTTTGTTTGATTGAGGTTCATTGTGTTTTTTTTGCTTTTGTAGGTGCACAGAGGGTTTTATAATGTTACCAGTGCTCATGAGGCATGATAAAATCATATTTGGAACCCTGCATATTCTTTGTCTTCATGGATAATGGCCTAGGGATCATCATCCCCGACCTTCTTTTATTTTTAAAACTATGGCAAAAACCTTAATGACCTGCACAAAACAAGCGAAATTAAGAAAAAACCCAATGAAAGCATAGGTTAGGCTGCTTTGGAGGTGAGGTTTAATCGTGGCCATCGATCCAGATTGATCGATGACCGAGATCGCACGATGAGTTTGATGGGGAGGTAGTTGGATGACGAGGAGGAAAGATTGAGTCTGAGTCATTGATCTAGATTGATCAACGACTGAGATTAATCAATAGTTTTATAATGCGGGGGGAAATGTTATAACGGAATGGAGGAAAATGTAATGAAAAAGGCAAAAAATCTTTGGCGGAAGCGAAAATGGGGCTAAATGAAGTTTGGGGTCATAGAGTGATCTGGGCCGTTGGATGAAAACGATGGACGGCCAGGATCTTCTGATGAAGTCCTTTGGAGCAAAGGGAAAGGGAGATGAGTTGGTGTGGAAGTTTTAATCATAACCATCGATCTTCAGAGATCGACGGTGGAGAAGTATTGGTGAATTTTTCGGGGAGAAAAATCAAACGGCGAAGACTTGGAGTTAAAACACAATCGGAGCCGTTGGATTAAAACAATGGATGGCAGAGATCAAAAGGTGAAAATTTAATGTGGTGGAGAAAGTGGTTTAGCAGAAAACCAGAATGATTTTCGCGCAGCTCTGAGGTGGTTTTGAAAATTTGCAAAAAAAAACGCGATATCACAAACCTGCTGACATGTGTCCCCTCCAAAACCACTTTTATTGCGTAATTTTTTGGTGTTAAACTTCATGCGCAGAAAAAACGCAAAAAGGGATTCTGACCATCGGATGAAGGGGCGCAGAATCAATGGTGTGGATCACACACGATAGAGGGCAAGATGCATGGACGAAAAAGGTAGGTGGGGTCAAACGGCAGTTTAAATGTGAACCATTGGATCAAGGGAATGGATGGTGGAGATCTATCGATGGGGAAGAAATGAAAAGGGCGGGAATTGAAAGCGAAAGAAATGTGGACCATTGGATTAGAGGAAATAAATGGCGGGGATTTAATCAGAGGTCAGGATGGTGGAGGGATATGTGATGGGCGAGCGCAATGCGATTAAGCGCTGGCCGTCGAATCTGGGAGTAAGATCGACGGTCAATATTCAATCGGAGGGGTAAAGGAGGAAATTCATGGGCGGAGTGCGAAGAAATCTTAGCCGTCAGTTCTTGTGGATTCGACGGCTAAGATTCAATTAGGGGGATTGGCATTGGAGAAGGAAAAAGGGGCAAAGTGTTAAGGGAAACTGTGATTTCCGATTTGCGATGGAGTGAGAGCCGTCGATCTAAAAACTAGATCGACGGTGGAGATTTAATCATGAAGGCAATAGGTGGAATGGTGGGTCTTGGAGAATGGAGCGATAGGGACCGTTGGATCTAGGCATGATGGATCAGATCAACGGTGGAGAAACGATCGCGGGATCACATCGAAGAAAAGGAAAGAACCAAGAGAAAAGGGTTATATGATTATTTGCGAAGCGATTTAATTGTGCGATGCGATAACTTTTTGTGATGCGATGAGCCGATGATCGTTGATCTTGCAGAGATCAACGGCCCAGATTTTTTTTTAAAACATATCATCGTGTTTTATCAAAAACAAAGGAAAATGAGGTTCGAGAAAGGTTTTTTAGTGTTTTTAGCACCCGATTTCGGGGCTCTGGGTTATGTGAAGAAGGCGAGGGGATCGGGGGTTAAAAGAAAACATATCATCGTGTTTTATCAAAAACAAAGGAAAATGAGGTTCGAGAAAGGTTTTTTAGTGTTTTTAGCACCCGATTTCGGGGCTCTGGGTTATGTGAAGAAGGCGAGGGGATCGGGGGTTAAAAGAAAAAGGGTCTGTCGCAATCATAGTTTTCAAAAGTAAAAGGTAATAAGGAAAATAGAAAACCTCGATTGTGATTGCGCAATGGAGGTTAACTGTGGGTTACAGCTCTAGGTTTTATGCGGAAAAAAGGAGTTGGGGCTAAGGCCAAAGGGGCTTAAGGCCTTAATAGAAAAATGAGTTTTTTAGGCCAAAATGAAGGTTTTTCAAGGCTTTTTTTGGCTTTCGGCAGAAGGGGAAAAAAGGGGTTTTAAACCTTATAAAGGGATTTCACAAGGCTTAAAGGGATTTTGGAGGTTTTTAAAGGGAAATGGAGGGTTAAAAGGTGAAAAGAAAGTTTTATGAAAAAAGGATAAAAATGAGTGAAAGGGGGAGTTTTTAAGCAGTCTTTCTCTTGGTAAACATCAAGTTTTATGATTATAAGGGAAACAGCAGTGAAGATTAACTCAAGGATTAGTTATCTTCATAAGACTTAAGAACTAACAATTTGGCCATAAAATTGTTTCTTGAAGGCTTAAAAATGATTCAGCCACCATTTGGTATGACAAATTTTTATAGGTGGCTAACAGATCTTGCTAGGATAGAAGCAATTATTAACATCAGTCCACCAAGAAATATCAAAGGGTTACAAGATTTCCTAGGTAAGATTAATTTTTTAAGAAGATTCATATCAAATTTAGCCGAGATAATTAGAGAACTAAACAACATGCTTAAAAAAAGACTCATTTATTAAATGGAATATTGAGGCCAAACGGTGTTAATCCATCAAATAGGCCTTGAATAAAAACTCCGGTCAATAAGTCCTAATTTTAGAAGATTTCATAATTTTTTCATTCGCTTGAGAACACACAATTACGCGGTTTTCTTGTAGAAAAATGACAGTTTGAACAACCCATAGATTTCTTTAGTAAGACCCTTAGAGATTCCTTTGAAGTATAACATTGTGGAGAAACAAGCCTTAGCTTTGGTAAAGGATATTAAATACTTCGAGTTTATATTCTTTATTCTCACATCATAACCTATGTCCCTAATTATGTAGTAAAAAATTCTTACTCGGGATATGGTCTTTGATGGAAGAAGAGGTAAATTAGTTGCCTTTATCTTAGAATATGACATAGATATTAAACCCGAAGAAAACTCATCAAAGGTCAAGGATTATGGAACTTATGGTTGAATCTAATTGTAATGCCCTACATATAAATTTTATTGCTCAAATTGATGATCGAGGAAGAGATGGCGACTCCAACGATCGAGTGAAGCCTTTTGAGACTCACCTTGGTATACGGATATCATATTTGTCTTACTAAACTTACAAGCTCCTCTGGAGTGTCAGGACTAAAGCTAGATTTCTGAGCTTAAATAGGTAAGATTTTGTATCTTAGATAATGTACTTTTTGGAGAATATGTGCGATTGTTGATTAAATTGACAAGGGAAGAAGGCCAACAAAATACTTCAAGAATTTCATGTGGTGTTGTGGAGGTCATTTATACGCAAAACTACGCTGACAGATCTTGAGGCTGGTTTTTCTTGGCCTACTTTGTTCTTTGATGTTTAAAAGTCTGTGACTTCTTGTCACTAGTGCCCAATTTTGAAGCAATAAAAAATTGTTACCCACTTTTAAACCTATTTCACGTGGAATGCCCATTTTCAACAATGGGGTTTAGACTTCGATTGAGTGAAATTCACCCTCCATCTTCGGTCGACATAAGTGGATTTCAACGCATGAAAACTATTTCTAGTGGATTGAAGCCATACCTCTAGACAAGCCAGCGATACGGTCATTATTTCCTTCCTAGAAAATAACATTCTTTCAAGATTTGGATGTCCCCAAAAGATAATTGCGATAATCGTGACATTCAAATCTAAATATAATTTTATTTTGTCATAAATACCATATTACCTTAGGCCACTCTATTACCCTCGAGTAATATTTCATTGAATCTCGAATAATCTTGTAAATATCATTAAAAATTTACGGGAAGATAGCAAAGAAATCTTCGAACAAAGAAGTTAGTCAATGCCTTGTAAGAACGGACTTACAACTAAAAAATCTATTGGTACATCTCCTTAACAATTTTTTTTATGGAATGGATGTTGTTGTTCCATCCTCATGGGTGTGCCGGTGATAAAAATTATCCAAGAATTATAGGTTGAAACTAATGATATTCGGATAATGATTAACGAACTATTCACTTTCACCGAACAAGGAAGAGGATTTATGTGAAATCGAAAATTATCAAGGATAAAATCAAGAAATTTTTTTATAAAAAAAGTAAAGAGGATGATTTTTACATTGGAACCAAGTGTTAAATGGGATTCACAGAAGAGAAGACAAAGGTAAACATGGGAAATTTGATTTCACAGCCAGAAGGACCTTATGTGATTTATGGATATAGAGAAATAATGCTTTCTTTTTGAAATAATTAGATGGAACATAAGCACAAGAAGGACTTGTAAATGGCGAATGCTAAAGCACTACGCTACTTGATTTAACCAATAGTTAGTCTCATTTACATTTGATCATTATACATATACATTGAAGATTTTAGATTAGGTGGATATTTTCCTTACAAAGTTGAAGCACAGAGAGAAATCCCTAGCTTTGGTAAATGTCTTAAATATAGGTTGGAGAAATCGAAGACACTTGCATGATCATCACAGTCGAAAGTCCAAAGGCTACTAGTCTCAAAGTTATTGACATTTCACCGAAATTCCATCCCCATGTGGAGCCACGGTTAGGGTCCTATAATAATAGGGTTCATAAATTTTAGATTGACTTTGATAGTCTTGTAAATATGTACATACCTTGCTTTCTACAAGTTGTTTTCCCATATTTTGAAAAATAATAAAAATTAAAAGAGGTAAAGTCCTAAAAAGAAAAATCAAAGGACTTAGAAAAAAGATAAACCCCCAAAGAAAAAGAGATAAATTAAAACACATAGTGAAACGAGTCCAAATGCCACTATTCTTACTTTTATTGCAAGAATAATGTTGATTGTGGCTAATGAGTGTCGATAAATGCCATAATCCATGATCAGTTAAATACATTTTATTCTTAACTTTTCATGCTTTCAATTTCATGTTTTAGATAGAGAATAAAGATTTGTCAAAGCTGTTTAAACTTGATAAATCGGTAGATAGGTAGAGAATAATAAGGAGCTCAATAGTTTAATACGAGCCCTCGGATGAAATAAGGTATACTTAGATAGTTTTATGCTTTGAAAGAAAAAAAAATTTAAGGTTCTCAAAGCCTAAATGCACCTACGAAAATGAAGAAAAAATGTTAGAGATAAAAATGGGTGGGTAGAAAGCAATTGAGAAAGCATGTAATAAAGTATCATACGGCAAAGAATCACTAATTTCCCCTCCGTACAAGTATTCGGTATTACAAAGCTGTCATTCAAAGGCTGTTCTACGACTTTTGTTGGAGACGGAGACCAATTTCAATGAATGGTTAGTTAAAATATTGAATTTCTATGTTAAACCCACATTTATCGGCATTCACCCTTCATTCATACATTAAAACCCCTTTTTCTAAGTGAAGACACATTCTTACTTAGTAAAATTGAAACCCTAAAATAATTAACTTCATTCCCCTTCAAAATCAATCTGTAAAACCTAAAAAAGCATTTTGTCCTAAGTTAAAGGTGTGAAATATATAATAAAGAAATGCTTTATTTTGTGCTTTACTTAGAGGTAACATGTGTTTATTTCCATTTCACTACCTTTTTCATGTTACCTTTTAACCTATTTTATTAAATCCCTAAAACTACACCTACGCGTATATATTAATCCCTTATATTCGAAATAACCCCTTAAACCCACTATTTTAAACTTTAGACTGATTAAAATATCCCATGTGCGCAAATAATCCTTCGATTATTCCCTTTGGTCTAAACACTTATCTTTATTGAAATAAATCCATAACCCCTATAGTTTTAAACAACCATTCACCATTATAAAACTATATAAATAAACACGCACGCATATGAGGAATTAAAACATTTCACGGTGTTTTAAAATAAACCATTCATTGCATAAACTTACCCTTCGAGTTCATCATAAAACTAAGGTTTTAACGTTTATTTAAAATGTTTTAAGTCTTTGCATATAATAAACTCGCTCCCACCTCCCATGCAGGCGCACCTTCCCAACGAGATCTCAACCCTTCACTTTCAAAACTCGGATCCTATGGTGGAAATCAATATAAACGCATAAAAGCTACGCGATCATCCCTATGTAAAGGCTACTTACCCGAAATGGGTTGTTTTACGATAATCTCTCTCTCCTCCCGTGCCTTTTTTCTATTGGATCGTGTAGGTTAAACGTCATACTTTACCACCCAAATCTTTGCGAGATAACCACCATGGTTTTTTGATCCTGCGAGGTAAAACCACCCTTCCCCTTTGATGTGACAATCATTCAATGCACAGAGTAATATTACTGAAAATGAATATTAAATCTTAGAAATACATTCATCCCTTTGTCTTCACAACGCATTAACCTAAACCCACTTTGCAAAGCCTCCCAATGTATAAACCATTTTCTTCATTTTCATTTAAAGGTACGCTAAAACCTACCCTATGATCATTTAAGACTATCGAGAGGAGTTATACATTGCTCGAGAAAACCTTCGAAGTTATCGATTCGGTCGAAAACTTCGGAAATTGTTCCAAAACTTGGAAATACTTGCATAATATAGGTATTTTTATAAAATTGGGTTCATGATCGATTTAAAAGACCTTTAAAGAACAAAAAAGAACACTTATAGATTTAGAGAATCAATTGAAAGAAATGGCCAAAAGCCAAAAACAAGCCAGGACAATTTTGTCAAATTTTTCCCAAAAACACTGTTTTCATAGCGGTGCGTTATTTTGAACTAATTTGTGAGTTTTTCACGAGTTTGATGAACTATTTTACAAAAGCTTTAAATCAAACCGAATGACCTTTGCGAGGTATATTAAGCCCATTTTTACCCTTTTAAAAAGTTTTTCAACCTTTTTTCTCGGTCGAGAGACTCGGCACTACGAAAAAAGCACATTGGTGAGGGTCATGCTTGTGATGGACCTTTAAGGTCCATCACCAATGTCACATATATGGTGAGGTCCTTAAAACACCATCCTTTTGTATGAAAGTGTACACTATTAGTGGTCCTTTGTAGTCCATCCATAAAGACATTTTCAATGACACTGGTGAGGGTTGTTAAAGGCCCATCACTAATTCTCTCTTTAGTGACACTTCTAGTGACAAACTTTTAATGACCCTCACCCGATATGCTCTTTTTGTTACTTTTGAGCCCGGTCAAAAAATGTCGGTCATCATTTATCATTAAAAAAAAATATCCTTTGTAAGTGTATATAGTGATAGTCCTTTGTAATTAGTCACAGACATTTCAATGACACTTTTGGTGAGGTCGTTAAAGGCCCATCACTAATTCTCTCTTTGGTGACACTTCTAGTGACGAACTTTTAATGACCCTCACCAATTCTCTTTTTGTTACTTTTGGTGATGATTAAAAAATACCCATCATCATTGATCATTCCAATGAGTTTTTGATGACGTTATGTTACTGTTAATATATTTTTTGTCAAAAGTTAACGATTTAATATCATTGTGTAGATATTTTTATATTATGTCCCGAGGAGGCCATAGTGGTTGGGGCCATTCAAATTTTTTAGAAGTAATTAGTGTGTATCATTTCCCTCATGTATTGCGTGAATAGAGTTTCCTATGATTCAACACATGATTCATATATATTAAGTTTATTATCTAGCAAATTCCCTTTAGATAAAGTTCCACTATTGTGTGTAGGAAATATACTATTTAATACATAATAAAGCTTTGACAATTCTATTAATGAGAAATACCTAACAATCCTGACCAATGCAGGCACGCCTTAAATTAATGCTTTGGCACACACTAACATTTCTTAGCACCCCACATGTATTGGAACATCTTTGTACCTAGAACATCTTGTGATGACACTGATGCCCAAGCACATGGTGGCATGCGCCTTTTAACCATGGAACTCTCCTAGCATGTGTTGGCATGCTTCATATAGTCCTAACTGCCTTGGAACACCTTGGTTGAATGAATTGACATACATTAGCACTTGGCACCTGATACCACTTTGCATGTATTAGGACCTATTATTAGTGTGCCTAGCATGCCCCTTTTCAAAGATAAAGTCTGACTTATTAACCCTCTTATTGGTTCTTCCTTTGTTGCCTTGACACATATTGACATACCACAGCACCTGCACTACATCCTTAGCACTAGCATGTATTGGCATATACTTGGCACTATTAATTGGCACATGATATAATTAGCACACCCTGGAACTCCCAGCACACTACTGTGAATTCTTGACATGCCTTGATATTCCCTAGCATGCCTTACTAATGTAGCATACCTTGTAAGTCCCTCCTTGGCATGACAACTAACACTCATTAACACTAGTCTACGGAACACGTTCCTCCTTGATATTCATTAACTTCCATGAATTTTTACCTAGTGCTCCCTCGATGTTTTTCTAGTAATTCTTAACACTCATCAACATGCATTTATCACTCTCTAGCACACCTTAGCACTCTTCAACGTTCCCTTCCACTTCATAACATGCATAACACTAGTCCCTGACACATATTAGCGCTTGGCAACGTGTTGGCACTTGGAAAGTCTTAGAATGTATGGAATACGTTGAGATGCCTTGGTATGATTTGGCATAGTTTAATATTAAGTTTATTTGTGATTATCAATTGTTGGAAAGTAGATGAGAAGCAAAGGAATACTTAGCACTTAGAATGCCTTTAAGACTTTGCACTTGGCACTGTTAACTTTTGCCTAGTGTCGGTGTGCCTAGCATGCCCCTCTTGGAAAAGGTAAATTGATGAATTATTAACCCTCTTATGTGTTCATTTCCTTGTAGTTTAAATTTTTTCTCCCTTTTTGTTGTCTTGTGATCCTTGACACGCATTGACACACCCTTGCACATCTTGGCATGCCTTATCACTTGGCACATCTTAACATGTTGACATGTATTCCACTATCTAGCATAAAGGGTGAAGAGAAATGTAGTCCTAAAGTGGGTCGTTACGAGGGGCGGGAGTAAGGGTTGCTAAAGGAGGCCATGATAATCCTCCAAAGAAGATCATCATGGGAGGGTTCGGAGAAGAATGTTGCATACCTTAAGGGTCGATTTGCGCTAGGAACTAGGATGGCATATTGTTGGTTTCTTACAGCGAGATCGAGCTTAAGAGAGGGTTTCTCTGAGAATGTGGGCATGTGATTTCAATGGTGTCTTTTTAGCGGCCGCATCAAATTCTAAAATGTTGAAATTTGCAACAAGAAACGGTGGAATTGGAAACCGAAAGGACAAAAAAAAATACCCACCTTGGTGAGAATTTTGATGCACCGAGTGAGAATGTGGGGCCTCTAATTTATTTTTCCCTTAAATAAATTGGACAATAGAGTGTAATTTCATCTCATAACAACTTGTGTCAATTAATTAAGTCATGATGACTGAGTTAGCTCAAAAATTCAAGTACTTGAGGGTCTAAGATGAGGCATCTGGGGATTCTAATATTTTGGGGTCAATTGAAATTTGATGCATTAGTGGGGTGCACAAGTGTAATTAACTCGGTTAAATGAGTTAAAAAATCAATTTAGCGAGTTCCTAGCGAGTGATGAGCTAGTGAGAGGTCCGGTGGGTTAAATTAGATTTAATTCACAATGAGTGATCAATCATATAAGCGATAATTCGCTATTAATAGTTGCATGCATGTCGAGTTTCGAGAATAGGTTATCTGAGAGGTTAAAAGACATAGCTATCGGTTGTATTGAGAGAAAATTTCCCATGTGAAATTATAAAAAAGTCATTGGGATGCCATGATGGATTGCGCAATCAAGGAAGATGATTTTCCTAATTAATAAGGAGTTCATTCCTGAGGTGTGTAGGAAAAGGCGGTTTGAAGTAAGGATGAGAATTGGCTAAGTAATAGTGAATTTGCACAGGCGTCAACGGGAGACAATTGACGGAGTGTTGGAGAATCTCATGAGAGATTAAGCATTAATGTATTGTTTCATGATTCCTTAGATATATTTCTGATAGAGATAGAGGGTTTGAGCGATTTCTTTCCCCAAACACATCATGTTGTTGTGCGATTGATAATTTATTTCTCTTACTTATATGTGATTATGTGATCGTGTTTGTTTCCACAAATTGTAGGAAGGATTCATTATCTTGTTTCGTGCATTGAATCAGTTGAATCCGTTGGTTATATTTTCTACATGAAATAGAGAGGGTTGATACCATCTTGCCTTGTGGTGGTTAGTGAGGTACAGAATCATGATAAATACCAACATAAATGGAGGAGGGCTTGCACTATAATTTAGAGCCATAACGAGAAGTCGTCGCGAGCGTAATATTGATGGGAGTAACCCTAGTTTGAGGTTCGACATTGAGATCTAAATTTCATGTCAAGATTCGATCAAAGAAATGCCCAAAATCTGTAGTTCCATATGAGCTAGGTCGAGTCTCTTATGGAGAGGCAAGATTCGTGTTTTCTATGTGTGGATAGGGTTTGTTACATAACAATTATAAGTACATAAGTATAATGCTATGATTAGGACGAGTTTTCCTAGCATGTTTGGTTCATAAGGTATGCCCTTAAGGCTTGTGACAAATTTGTGTAGAAGAACATGGAAGTTTGTGACCCTTAGATTGAGTTTATTTAACGATAAGAGTAGCAGGATACGGAAGATAGTTTGCATATTTAGTATGTGTGGAAAAAATAGATCCAAATGAGGTGGAACACAGCGGAAGATTGAGCATGCAAAAGAAATTTTCCATATGAAGAATGGATTGACATGTAGAGGAGTTGATTTTGGTGGACTTGTAGAGTTTTAGATAAATATAAGAAGAAACCTATAAAAAATTGGTAAATGAATTGTTAGTGGCTGATTTTGACCCTAGTTAGGTCACCTCTGATTGTTAGAAGTATGATAAGAGGGTAGTTCATATTTTTTCATGAATTGGACAACAAAGATAAAATTTTTCGATGCACAGAAGCAGGTGATGTTGAGAGGACTCAAACCATTGTTGGGTGGCGATTTGAGAAGAGAGCCACGGATGAAGACAATATTGTGGGCCCTAGATCGGTAAAAATAATTGACATGGTTGGGCGGGATTGATGGTAATCCAAGTACGGTTGGAGGGTTGTTAGGTTATTGTCAAAGAAGAGCCTTTGACTCTTATTCTAGTGAAGGACAAAAAAAATTGGTAGAAGGAGTACGTGTATAGGGCCTAAGGATGTACGGACTTTGAAGGAATAAGTAACGATGAAATTGGGCCAACCAACTTCAGCCTGGTTCACTATATTGTAGAGGGATTGATTCAAAGAGAAAGAAGGAGAGCACGCATAGCCTTTGGACTCCTCATCTTGGAGTACATGGCAAAATTGGGCATACCAAGAGTTGTTCACAAATGGAATTGTGAACAACATTACCACTCAAACTAGTAGTGGACCTAAAAGGGGTTCTAAAGAGGAAACTTTTAGGACAAGGGAAACAATGGAAGCAGCCTAGTGTACATAGTTAAGGCTCCTTTCTCTTCACGGATTTTCTTGTGGTGGGTGGAGGTCGGTAGTTTAGGAAGTCACTTGTAGAGTATAGGTCAATGAATAGGTGGGAAGTGCCCCCTTGAAACCCTTCCCTAAGATAAAATAAAGAGGTGGACTTGCTTTCCTTTTAGCGAAAGCGAATTTATCTTCTAGGGAGAGAGGAGGAGAAGTTGAAGGGTTGAGGGAGAAGAAAAATGCTTATGAAAAGTTCTCAATCCATAAAATCATTTGGGAACTTGGATTCCCAAATGGTCCTTGACAAAGGCCTTTGACACCAAATGGGACCACGGGGCGGTGGACCCATCTGAGTTGGGGGATGGAATTTAGCAACCAATGATGTTCCTATCCTGGAGAAGGTGAGGAAAGGATCGGACGAGAGTTTTACTTTGATAGGTCAAATTGATCCTACTAGGTTCTATCCTTGGGACCACTAGGCAAAACTTGATCCTAGAGCTGAATTGGCAGGTATCCCTGGGATATTCCTTCGTCGGAATTGGCGAGTTCGCGAGGAGAGTGAGGGCACCCAACAACGCGGTGCCTCTGAGAGATAAATTTTCTTCTAGCTAGATTCATGGGAAATTGTTGCCCTAGGTGACCTATTAGGCTAGACCTGAGAATGTGAAAATTTATTAATCTAAGAAACCTAAATTATCTTGATTTACTTTCTAATTGAATTGAATTCTGAATTAATTTTTGAAATATTTAATAAATTAGAAAGTAAATAGTAAGAAATACAACTAGAAACCTACACATACGGATTAAATATTGAATAACATGCTCATAGACGAAGTGACACTGCAGTTTTAAATATTTGTCCTCGGAAAAACCCCGATGCGGGAAAATCGATTAGCAGCTAACTCTGGGAGGGTTTTCGTTATTATGGAGATCTAAGTACAACAATCCTGGGCACCAAAGCATTTGGTTCACCCAATAAAGAAATAAAAATGGCGATGTCCCGCTACTACGAATCCCTCTACATCGGCCCGGGCGGCCTATGTCGAACTCTTGCCTTTGCTCGGTGGGGCTACAAATTCACCCACTTGAAGGGCTTACACTACCCTATGTTTGCTACGGTGGGCCTACATCAATACACGCAAGCTCCTGTTTGCCTGCTGTGACGCCTATTTTGAGCTTTGGCTGGGCGAGTGGCTCACCTTTACAGCTACCGGGCGGTTGGAATGCTTATGTAGAAAAAGCATAGGTAATAAAGAAGTCAGCCGGCCAAAGGTAACGCATAGCAGGTTAGAAAAAATGAAGAAATTAAATGAAAATAGATAAATGTCCACAAATAACAGAAATAGCTCAATGGGACTATAGATTAAAAGCTTTGACAACAACGATAAATTCTTATGGCATCGGCTAAGAGAACATAGGAGACTAGTTCATGAGGTTAAAATGTTGTATAATTGTTGGCACGGGGAAAGCGTATAATTGTTAGAGAGTAAATCTTTACGAGGTACCATTAGTTGGTGATCATCGATAATCATTTTATTTCATCATGAAAATACACGATAGATATGGGCCTTACAAGCAAGCTGGCTGAACCAGCCTTCCACAGTGTGTGATGGAAAAATATTCACACTATATTGAAGAAAACACCTACCAAATAAGGATGATATTTCGGAATGGGGCAGAAAGCTTGATAGAGAGATAGACATCGAAAAAGTTAAAATGCTAGGGCAATAGGAAAGCAACTAGGTAGCATGGTAGAAAGCACAACAAAGAAAGGTAGGAAATGGAAAACCCTACAAATTAGCACCCATCCAAACATCACCACAATTTTTTCTTTAACTCTAAATCTCCAAATTCATCAAATTATATCCTATATTCAAACACGATCACTCTTTGTTAGCAGATGCAGAAGATAAGTGAGAAATTTTCTGGAACCATCTGCATGTAGTGATCTTATTCTATGACCGGACAACCTACTTTCGAGAAGACATAGAAAGGTAAACACTCTCGCCAATATTTTCCCGCCTTCGAGGTTGAGCGACCATATACATCACAGTTTTTTTCTCTTCAGATTTGTAACTTATAAGAGCTTTGTCTCACCACCTCAAGGTTTCTCCCGAGTCACCTAGGCATTTCTCATCATCATCCTCTTTACATACCTAATTAGTAATTTAATTAACCATAACGAGTTTCTTAATCATGCGGGTATTTCAAATATATTGCCCGATAAGCATAAAGCTTTCATGTTAAACAATCGAGGTCAAAAGACTTTAGACTATGATGCAAAAAATACAAAGAAACCTCACCAACACTCAAGGACAAACAAAGTCAAACCTCTACAAAGTATAAATAGATATACGATAAACTTCATTCCACCACAAAAAAATGTGCTTAACTAAAGAATGTTCTAATTACTATGCTTTCAAGACAAAGCTTTCAAGGGCGGCGGTGTTATAAACATGCCCCTGCACCTCGTGAACAATCGATGGCCATAAGTAGACCATCATAAGGCTCATTTTAAACATCATTATTATCATTTTATAAATCATTTTTATCAAATCAACAAGAAACGAAGCAACAATTGCATTCGGTTCATAAGAAAAGTATATGGCGAGTTTTCATATACTTATTATGAAGCTATCTAGATTTGCAACTTGATTGTAGAGTCAACCAATCAGTTATTGAAGCCCAATATTGTCTCTTGTGAGAATCAAAATTACATCAAGCTTTATGAAAATCCAATGTGTCATGACCATTTCAAACACATTGATATTCAATACAATTTCCTAAGATTCCAAGTTCATTAGGGAGTTGGTAGTGTTGGACCACATTCTGAAAAAGATGCATATGGTTAATAGTTCGGCCGTGCGCGTCGTGTCGCGCCGTGTGAGGGTGCCCGCCCAAATGCGTTCGGGTTGGGTCGTTTCGTTTGAGGGTGGCCGTATCAAATTTGCTAAGTTGTGACCGCACAAGTGGCTTGTGCACGTTTGTGCGGCCCATTTTTCGTTTGCTCCCTTGTGCCTTCGTTCGGTTAGGCGCGCCGTGTCTTTTCGTTTGAGGGCGCCCGCCCAAACCCGTTCAGGTCGGGTCATTTTGGTTGAGTCCGCCTGCCCAAATTCATTCGGGTCGGGTCCCCTAAGCCCCCAATCCCTAATCCCTTAACGACTAACTCATTATTCGACCCCTAACCCATAAATGCACCTAAATCCCCTAACCCCTAACCCCCAATCCCCTAAGCCCTCCAAATTCGAATTAGCTTTGAAGAAGTAATTGTTTTCTGCAATATGGTTTGTAAGTTATTTAAATAGAGGTATCTTCTCTAGATTTCTTTTTTAGATCCATATTTTTATTTACTAATTTTTGAACAAGGCGTATGAAACTCTTCATCTCTATGGGATTTTTATCTTGAAGCTCATTATCTATACGAGGAATTTTGGGTAGAAAAAAGAGTTTCGTAGGAGAAAAAATAGCCTATTAATTTCATGGAAGGTTTATGTTTAAATTTATTAGGAAACAATCTACAAAACACATCTCCATGTTTCACATTTAAAAATATAATAACCAAATGGAAATTTAATTTGGCGGCCTATTCAAATTAAAATCGCAATACAGGGTTTAGGGCGCGTTATTGCGTTATTGTTGCTTCAAGGGTTTGCTGAACAGACCCCAAATCGTTCATTTCCTTGCTACTTATCAAGTTCTTACTTTTGTCTAATTCACTATATACTTAGATCATGAATGTGAGAAGGCTATTTGTGGATTATATTATTATTGTATCAACAGTGTAATTATTTTTGAGTTGTTATATCTTTCTAGTCAAAAACCTCATCTTCAGAAATATTTTCTTTTCATTTTCAAAATTGACTTCTTCATTGAGCACAGCATGCAGCTTATCTAATACTTTATTGAAGCTAAGAGCTTCATCTCTGGGGCAAGCTGATTTTCGGCTAACTCCATTGCTTGTGATCTCAATTTTGCCAATTGCTTCCTTCTCTCATATGATACCTGAGCCTTTGCCTTTCTCTTCCCTTCTAATTCCGTAATAGTGTCATAGTGATGCCAGCCAACTTCTTTGGAAAGCCTTCCTAGCAGACAATACTTGTGACCTGGTTGAAGCCTCAACACTTTCAGAGCATCTGGAATGACCATTCCCTTCTTCCAGTCATATGGTGGGGGAACCCCTTCAAAAATCCCTTAGCCTAGAAAGTGTTGTAGCACCACGCTTGGTTTTGTGTGGAATCATTCCTCTAATTGTCCAGTAGTCAAATCCTTCTCTTACTTTATTGTCATTTTCCCATACCTAACCAATGAGAGCACAAGAACACCTATTTCTATAAAAGCACCTATAACTTCTCTTACTTTATTGTCATTTTCCCATAACTAACCAATGAGAACACAAGAACACCTATTTATATAAAAGCACCTATAATACTTTTGTGGGTTTCACTAATATCCCTTTAGTTAGTGTGTGCACAGTAGCCTAGATCCTAAAGTGATTCTCATACAATGATAATCCACTAGGTGTATTTGTTCTTAAAAAACTATGCATGGATAGATGTCCCATTTATGGCCAAGTTCCACCAAAATGGTTCCCCCTACCTACCTAGTAACTACATTACATTTATTTCATGACAAGACTACCCTACAACCCACTAAATTTCTATCATATCCTTGACGTCAACAAAAATTTGTTGTTCAAGATATAGCTAAGTTGGAACAAAATTAGCTCTAGAGCTTAGGATATTTTTCCACCTCTAATGTTTATAAACCAATAGATATTTTTCCTTCCTGACCTCCCCAAACCCGGTGGCACTACCGCCCCAAGGGCCTCTCACTCTGTCGATGGTATCATTGCAGCTCTTTCACATACCTACGCTCAACCTCCTATGGGCTATGGTTTCCTTCTGGGAGGGGCCAGCACCTTCAGCACTTTCCCCCCTCCAGGTAGGATGTATCCAGGATATGGCATGCCTCCTATTTCCCAACCTCCTGTTTACCTCAATGTTTCACATCCTAACCCTTATCCTTACCCACAGCCTGGTGTCCCAGCTCCTCCAGCATTTGGACCTCCACCTCCTTTGCCTTCTCAACCCCCACACGAGTAACTACTACCCCCTCCAGGCAATTATTTGCACAACAGGGTGTGAATAATCCTCCTTCTTCTCAAAGAAAGAGGAAAGGAAATCAAAATCAATCTGCCCGTGGTAATCATGGATCCAATCCTCCAAGTATCGATTATAACACTGCTCACCAGCCACAGGGCTCTCAACCCAAACCGGACAGGCCTCTTCACACCAATAAGCATGTTCGTGTTGCAGTGTTTATGGTCATTACACTCATGATTGTCCCCTATCACCACAGATGCAGCAGATGTGGGAGTCTCAGGCTACATTTCGAGGACAGCACTCCTCCCCTACTGTTCCTTCCAATGCGGCTACCTCTCAACCCGCTGTTTTTACCGATCCTTTTCCTCAACAAGGATTTGTGGCTACTCAACCACCTCATGCCCCGGTAACCACTTAACCTTCCCCTTCTGGTTCCTCTGATTACTAGATTCTCATGATGACTTCTGACCAACCTCTCATCGTCGACCTTAACCTTCAAACTCGGTCTCGTCAGTACCCCACGCCTCCTGCTTCGTTTACCTCCGATTCACCTTCTTCAGGTCCTACAAAGCCTCTTTCGACACCAAATGGTCCTTTGCAGATCCCTCAACCCAAAGTTGAGGTCCCTATAAAGGTTCCTAAGGGCCCATTATGCCGAAATGTTGCTTCTGGTCGAGCTTCCCATTCGTATAGCGTAGTAGATGATTTGGCGCAGTCCCCTGCTGCCATTTCAACACTAAAACTCCTCCAGTCATGTCCTTCTCAAAGGAAGGCTCTACTATCCGCCATGGGCGCTATAGATCCTGCTGATGATCAATTGATTTTTTTCGACGCCCATCAGTCAGATCATCCTCCCCTTCCTACTTCTGTCACTTTCCAAATCCCAGTCAAAATCCGGAACGCTAATGTAGCTCGGTGTATTATTGACGAGGGGGCATCTACCTGTGTCATTTATGCTTCGGTTTGGAAACAACTCGGATCTCCTGAGCTGGCCCCTTCCACCATCACCCTCCGTGCATGGGATGGCCTTGCCTCCTAGCCCATTGGCCTCTTCCGTAATTGTCCTATCACTCTTGCGAGCAAGACGGTTTGCATTGACGTTGAAGTCATTGATGCCCCTCTTGATTATAACATTGTTTTGGGGCATAGCTACACTTATGCCATGTCTGCTGTCCCATCCGCGGTTCATCGCAAGATGTTTTTCCCTCATAATGGAAAGATAGTCACAATTGACCAGTTGACATATCATGAGCCAAAATCGTAGACCTCCCCTAAGTCGATAATCTCTTCTGTAGCCAATAAGTCAACCATCAATTCTTTGACCAATGTCTCCCCCGACGTCTACAAAGACTCATCCTTGCTTGGAACCTTCCCTGGTCTTCCTCCTCCTCTTGTCTCTGATCCCAGCTCAGCGAATGTTTGCATGATGCAATCGTCTTGGGCTGACCTCAAGCAGCTCGCTTCGGCTAGTCAGCAACCTCAACCTCGCCTGCCGCAGCCTGCTCCTAGCCCTTCGCCACCGCCAACTGGACCTCTTCCTTCTGGCCCTTCCCCTATAGCTAGTACCCATGAGCCTATCTACCCTCCTGGGTCGGTTCCCCCAAGTCTTAACCATCTTGGCGTCGTCCCTCCTAGCCATTACCCTGCTAGTCAGATACCCTTCCTCGCTCCCCCTCCCAAAGTCTATTCGGTCCCCATCATGGCCACCCTTTCCCTCCCTAATTTGACCCTAGGAATTCCCGTCTGGTACCTTGACCCTCCAGTTTCTACCCCACCAGGTCACCCCAAACCATACCATACCTTGCTTTCACACCGGTTCAACCAGTTCCCTTAGCTGCTTTCGTCACTACAGTGCCACCCGCACCTCAACAGGACCCTTCTCCTACTGTGACAGCTACGGCAAAGAAAAGAAAAGCTCGCAAGGGGGCATCTAAAGACAAGGTGACCCTACTTGACCCTACCCTGCCTCCACCCACCAAGCCTTGTGCCTTGTGTGATGGTGTCGGTCATGCCACCCATACTTGTCCTAAGTTGCCTCGTATCAAACCCATGGTTAAAGTCACGTTCCCTGAATATACGGTCCCTGAATCCTCTGTTTCTTCCTCATTCGCAGCCAAGAACCCAAAGACTCTTCGCACCAACAAACCCTATTCTTTGTGTGGTACCCATGGCCATTATTCTCACCATTGTCCTCACCTCATGCATTACTGCGCCTCTTTAGAGGTCATTTGCGAGTACGAGATTGAACAAAATTAATCCGCCTCTCCCATCCTCACGCATTATGCGTCAGGCCAAGTCGAGGATTCCCCTGCTACTATTGACATTCCTCCCCTTGATGTTGAGGTGCCAAAACCTACTGCCCCCCTCCTCTACCTATCATCATCCGTCCTACCCTCGGAGTACATTCCCTCTAAATCCACTCCATCTGTTTTGCTTGATTCCCCTTCAGCAACATTCTTGGGCTCCACATCCTTTGACCATATTTTTACTTGTTCTTCTGTCATCCCCCACAATGATCCGTATGTGGGCCTTTCTTCCCATGCTGATGATTTATGTTGCTTTGCAGCATCATGTGGTTTCCTCGACCCTTTCCTTCCTACCCATACCCAGGATGATACCATCCATATCTATGATGTTCTCCGCAGCTTGAGCTCCATCTATTCCTCCCATATCCCTCATACACCACCCTCTATTTGTTCTATGAGTCATAGCCATCATACCCAGACTACTACTTCCCATAATTGTCGTTTGATGTCTACCTTACATTCACGCTACCATCATTATTCATCCTCCTCCAATTTCTTGTCTTATGACACTATTTCGTCGGACCCCTCCTCCACACATTATATTGGCTATGCCGATGGGGCAAGTCGCTATTCCCAGAATCTAGCCTCAGCAGCTTGGGCCATCTTTACCCCCTTGCATACCCTCATTCTTCTAATGGGGTTTGCATTGGTAATTCCACCAATAATCAAGCCGAATATGATGCAGTACGTGGCCTCTTAGCCGATTCCCTCTCTCATCGCATCCTCCATCTGCATGTTTGTTTAGATTCTCTGCTTCTTGTCTTACAACTCAACGGTGTCTATCATGTGCATAACCCTATCCTGTTTAGACGATATTTACGAGTGAAACTTTTGATACGTGAATTTAGATTCATTACTTTCAACCATGTACCTAGAATTCAAAATCACTACGTAGATAGAATTGCAAACCATGTTCTAGAATGGCATTTATCACACACAAGACAATAACATTTCACATCATCAACACAATGCATATGCATAATATATATCATATAATATGTTTTTAGAGTCCATCTACTCTGATACATATGACATGCCCATAGCATGTTACAAAAAACATAACTCAAAACTGGGGGGCACCACTTGCCCCTACATACACACTAGGGGGGCACCACCTGCCCTACATCTAATCACTCTCTGGAGGATCTTGAGCCAATGGCTTTGCTCCCATAACTCGTAGATCACGCACAGTCTGCCCAGCCATCTCCATGTGCTGCATGATACCTCGCCATTCCAAGGGTAGCCCAATACATAGCTCTATGTACTGGTTGTCTAAGTCCTGCCAACCTCTCTCCGAAACACCGGTCAGCAGCCCCTCACATCTACGACAAATTTCCTCCAACAGCATGGTCATATCCTCGTTCTGTGCTGTTCTTGATCCACTAGCACATGTAGTTCCTACTACTATAGGTCGTCCCATATATCTGGCCGGTTTCACCGGAGCTATATCTGCATACCAAAAGTATGAAGATCAGTACCATAAATACTATTCTCAAATTTTAACATGCACATAACAGATTAGTTACTCTTCACTTACCATCAGGCCCCCATACTCGACCAGGCGGAAGCAGCAAGTCCGGATCTCCCCAATAACTCATCCCACTATAGGGATAGTCGTCTATGTACAACGGCATCTGATCCCAATGGGTGAATAACTATGGTCGGAACACCCGTCCGACCGCCCCTCCTCCTCCCCTGCACAGTAGTCGCCCCCACTGATGCATCCTGGATTCTCTCGGACTCCCATCAGGTAGCGGTACACGAGGTCGCAAGGTCGGGATCTTCTCAAAAAAGAAGGAGCACAATACAGTACCATAAGCACAATCATGGTTCACTTGCCGCTTACAAAGCAATAGATTTCGTTTCAACGACACCAACATCATTTGGGCCCACCCATAGTAGGTCCCACTCAGCACACTTTCTACAATCATCATCTGCCCTCCAGTGATGTGATGGAGCGCCTGGCTACCCAGGATCCGCAAACCTATTGCCGCCACTGCACGGGTCTCCAACCTCTCTAGATCGCCAATCGATATCCAAGTCCCTTTGACTCGGACACTTGGTCGACAATGTCACTCTACGAACTCCATGATGTTACGCCCCCGCGGTAACACTGGTTGTGTATTTCCCACCATCCGTAATGGTGGGAGACTAGTCAGGAAATACAGATCCTGGACTGTCAGCTCAATCCTGTGCCCCTGCAATATAAAGACCTCATGATCTGGATCCCAATAACTGACAATCCGGGCCAACAAGGGCTCCCCAGCTCTCATCAGAGGGTTCTCCACAAATTTCAAAACCCAAAACCTGGCCAATGCATGACAGACACCCTGATCCGCTTGGATTTCTGACCGTAATGTACCCTGGTCTCTCTCTCTCCAGTTGATCCGTATATCTGCCATCTCTGCACAAAACCATCATCTTTGTCAGTCTACAGATAGAAAAAACTGCATTCAATTACACAAAACCTGAATCTCAGCCCACAACAGCACTAAAATCACCTCCCTCTGATAGGTCGCACTTTTTGGCTAAATCCTGGGACAGGTCGCACTTTTTAGCCCCAAACATGCTTCCCAGGTCGCAGTTTTTGCCCCAAAAAGTGTGACCCGGCCGTAAAGATGAGGTAGGGGTTGTTCCTGAGATTTGGGACCCTAATCTGAACTTTTAATCCATCAAAAACAAAGAATAGGATTAGGCCTCTTACCTGCAACTGACGGATCTCGATTCCAATGGTCGGTTTGTCTGCTACGATTGCCGCAAGATTTAGGGCCTTCTCTCCTCTCCACATTCACCACAGCTATACAAGAAAATTAATGTATTTGGAGGGAAAATGCATTATTAGAAGATAAACCCCTTCTTTTTCTTTCGCCAGCTGCGACCAAACCGTAGCCGCGTTTGACACACGTCTTTCTATTGAGCTCCAAAAATGTTCTTTCTTCCACCACATTCCACTCTATTTCTTTGCTATGTTTTTATGGTTGTGTCATTATAGTACTTTTTGAACTGAAACTAGCTACAGAATGCAGACATTCTGTAGCTAGTTGCCAATTCTGCAGCCATCTTCATGTTTAAGCAGGTTCCAAATGTCCTCTCAGGGAAAGCCACACATGGTCGTATTCCACGTCATGCCCTCAACATTTGTTGCTCTCCATGAAGATCGAACGAAATTTTGTACGTGGATATGCACGTGAGAACTCAAGATAGGAGATAGACTCCTAATAGGACAAGGACAGTCCAGATGTCCTTTGTCATATTACGATGCCACCTTTAGAGTTCTAGTTCAATTTTAATATGGAAAGACAGTAATCCCTGTATTATCTCAAGTTCTGTTATGTAAATTTGCTATAAATATGCTCGGGAAACCGAGAGACAGAGGTTAGATTTTGGTTAGATTTTATGGTTGACTGCTAGATCTTTGAAGTCCGAGAATACTCTGTTTTGAGGTGATTCCTCTTTAATGAAAGAAGCAACATTTCCTTGAACGCATTGAGTCGATTTTGAACTAGATTTCGTGCTACTCTGGTGGTAGAGGGCCCCTGCCTCCTGAGCGGCCTTGTTTATGCAGTAGATAAGTATTTTAGTCTCGCTTTTATTTCTAGTTTAAGTAGATTTCTGAAGCTTATGTTCATATTTGTTTATATTTACTATCACAGCCAAACTTACTCTAATCAACTCTTCCAAAATATCATTATGAAGAATAAGGCACAACTGTGATAGTGTAGGTTTTAGTTGCATTTACTTTCGTTAGTTATCACAGTGAAAACTTACTCTAATAAACTTTTCCAAAATATCATTATGATGAATAAGGCATAATTGTGGTATTGTAGGTTTTTAATTGCTAGTTTACACTAAGTGGCATAGCCAATCTTACTCTTACAAAGCCCTTCCAAGATATCATAATAATGAGTAAGAGGTAGCTGTGGTGTCTTAGATTTTAGTTGTATTTGCTTTCAGTCTTGTGTTTATGTTCAAATTGCACTGAATGATACAACCATACTTGTTCTCACAAACTCTTCCAAAACATCATTCATACTGAACGAGATGGACTGTAGAATTCCTTAGGTTAGTTGCATGTTAACTTAGTTATAGCACTCCGGAGGTAGAATGCATGTGATTCAGCTCTATCATTCCATTTTCAGTTTGATAATGGCTTTTCAGTCTAACATTTTTCACTGTACTTCAAATAGACTAGTGGCACTCTAGTTTAGTTTTAGTTCACTATATTAGCACTCCAGTTTAGTTGTCATCCATTGCATTTTTAAATTATATTAGTTGTTAAATTTAAATACCACGGTCTTCATTATTTACAAAACTTCTTTTGTTCCAACCTTATATTAATACACAATCATTTGGACAGGAGTTAGTATCAGTCTAAGACCTAAAGTATTTTGCAACCTTTTTACCATTTCACAAACAAGCCTTTTCTCAAAGACTATTTTAAAAAGAGAAAGCTATAACTTTTGGAATGAGGCCTAGTGGTGTTAAATTGAGTTGCAGAACAGAATTAGAAGCTAGTTTAGAATAGAAATCTTATGGTGCTACAAATGTTCTTTTCCAAATATATTCCAATATATCTTTAAACATGGATGAGATGTTGTAACATTGTAAGTTGATTGTTTGATTGTCTAGTTCGGAGAATTTCATTTACACTTAACTTGCCCATTTCTCAAAGCTCTTCCAAAACATCATTAATGAATGAATTGGACAAGTTAAGCTCATGTTGTGATTTATTTCCTTGAAGTCATTATCAAGCTTTGTATTTTGCTAGCCATAGTTTAGGCTTTGTTTTGTTTCAGTATTTGCATTTGTCATTTGTCATCCATAATTTAGGCTTCACTTTGTTTTTAACCAGTAGCTTCTTTCCACCAACATTTAGTTCTTTCCCTTGTGAACATAAAACCATAAAAGAAAACCCAAAAACATCATAAAACACTAGACACAACGTAGTGAGAAACAAATACCTAGGCACATATAGTGCACCACACTTCAGCAGTTTACCAACCCTGGTTGACAATTAATGAACTCAATTTAGGAGACTAGGTTGAGCACAAACATTTTGGCGCTGTTGCCGGGGAAGTGTAACTAGGTAGCCTTGTTTCTTAACTCCCAAAAACAATTATATGCATAGAGAGAGAGACTCAAGGGGTAGATTCATAAGAAGTAGCAGCAGAAGCTTGATCCCTAGAACATCACTTGTTTCATCTAGACCAAGAGCCAGTACACCTCCAACTCAGACCCACAATCCATCCTTTACTGATCCTAGACTCCCAGAGGACTTAAGATCAGATATTCCATTAGAAAGACCTTCCATTTCATCCACTGAACCTGCCTTAGAAGAGGATTCAAGGACCTCTGTTAGAGACACAAACTTTTCCACTTCCACAAAAGAATCAACTATGGAAGAAGAAGGGGGAGGAGGAGTCTTTAATGGAGAACACACATTATTTGGAGGGGGTAGAGGTAGAGGTAGAGGAGAAGGAGGTAGAGGTGCAGAAGGAGGAAGAGGTAGAAAAGAAATGGGAAGCTCTTTTGGGTTTCCTATAATAGATGAAGAAACCAATACAACCATGAAAAGCATTTCACCCTCTGTCCTTCCAAACTTCTATGGACTTAAAACTGAAGATCCTGAAACCTTCCTATTTGAATTTGAAATCCTGTGTAGAACTTATGACTACTTACAAGATGCTCAAAAACTTAAACTGTTTCCTTCAACATTGAAAGGAGCAGCATTGAAGTGGTTTATGAGTTTGATCAACAGTTCTATTAGGACATGGGAAGACATGAAACAAGCATTTCTAGAAAGGTATTTGGATTATTGTATGCTAGTCAATCATAAGGAGGAAGTGTTTAAGATGATACAAAAAGAAGATGAAAACCTGGAAGATTTGTTGGAGAGATTTCATTACAACATCAAAAGAGCAAAAATGGAGAACTTAGATCAAGACACCTTAAAAGCTCTCTTGTTGAAGACAATTAGGGATGAATGTTTGGATATCCTTAACATGATGGGAAAAGGGGATATATATCAGCTCAAATTACCTGAAATATCTGAGTTATGTATCAACCTTTCAAGAGGGAATTCTAAAACTGTAAAAGGTCCAAGAGACCCTACTCTTGCAAGGGCAAGTAAGTCTGCTTCTGGGACAGTAAGTAGGGCAGAGATAGGGCATATGCTTGATGAATTCAAATCTGACATCTTAGGGAGTCTTAGTGAACAAATAGACACCCTTAAGTTACAAAACAAGCAAAAAGCTGAATCTGATGCCTTAGCAATCTTTTGTCCCAGATGTAGAAAGAAGCATGCCCTGAGAGAATGTCCTTTGGATGCAAAATTTGTAGAGACCTGTGTCATTTGTTCAGAAAAACATGAGACCAAGAGTTGTCCTTCACTTCCTGGTCTTAAAGCTATCTTTCAAGAAGAAATTCCTACAAGTGCCACAGAATCTCTCAATTTTGTCTCTAGAAGGCCTTGGCAAGGACCCCAAACACAAGGATTTCATGATCAAATGTATAATCAACCTCCACCAAATTGGAATTCTTGGCAGCAACCTTGGTCCCAATTTCAAAATCAATCTCAAGCTTGGGCACAAGGGGCACAAAATCCCTATGGAAGATACTCTCAATACTATCAATATCCACCATCTTATCCACTATATCCACATTTTCCTCAACAACAAAATCCTCAAAATCCACAACATCAAAATCAACCACTTCCATTACCATTTCCTCAAAAATCAAATCATTTGCCTGCTCAACCCATACCAAACCCCAACAATAAAAATCCTCAGAATACATACATGATAGAAGGCCAACAGTTTCCAACTTATTTAATTACTCCTCTAGACCTTAGTGATATTCAACTTAGGTCTGGAAGAATACTTGAAAAGAGGAAACCTTCTGTGATCATACAAGAACAAGACAACTCTGAAGAAGATTCTCAACGGGAAAATAAAATTCTTGAAGAAAGCACATCTTTTCAGGACCTAAACATCGAAAAACCAAAACAAAAAGAACCAATAATTTCAACTCCTGTATTAGAGCAGCCATCAACATCCACTCCTACACCTCCCTTTCCAGAAAGATTACAAATTGATAAAGGTGTAGAAAAACAAATTATGGTGCCTAATTATGATTTCCTAGATGAGCTAAGAAATGTTTGCATCAAGATTCCATTATTACAAGCCATCAAGGAAATCCCAATTCTAGCAAAAACAATAAAGGAGTTGAGCATGAAGAAAACAAGAAAAAGAATAAGAGAGACAAAGAAAATTCAAATGGCAGGAAAATAAGCAGACATTATGATGGGTAAGATTGCTATTCCAAAGTATCTAGACCCAGGAAATCCAATTGTCAAAATTCACATCAATGGAATTGAGATCCAAAACACACTCATTGATTTAGGAGCAGCAATCAATATCATGAGTATACAAATCATGGATAAGCTGAAACTTCCTAATCTTCTCTTTACACCCACATTATTACAATTAGCAGACAGATCTATGATTAAACCTGATGGGGTAATAGAAGACATTCCAGTGTCCCTAGATTCTTGGGAGTACCATGTGGATTTCATGATCCTAACTCCTAAGAATAATCTAGGAGGACACCCTATTATATTAGGAAGACCTTGGTTAGCTACAGCTGATGCTTTCATTAGTTGTAGATCCGGTGATATGTACATCTCTGATGGTAGTTCAACTAAGAAATTCACTTTGTATCCTCCAGCAAGGACAATTACAGATTTAGATGATACTCAATGGATAGAAAATGAAGAAGACTTACAACCTCTCTTCACAATTTCAGAAATTAGTGAAGATAGTCAAATTCTGAATACTTTAGAAAACTTTGAATCCTCTTCGGAACATAAACATGACCAATTTCAAGAAGAATCCAACATTGAGTTTTTGTCATCAAGACAGATGTCTCTTCATTCTATGGATAAATTTGGCAGCTCTGCAAGTGAGATATTTCCAGGAAAAACTTTAAACATAAACAAGAACCTAGAAAAATCTCAACAAGAAGAGTTAGTCAAGATATTACAGAGACATTCTTCTGCATATGCATGGGAGTACACTGATATGAAAGGGATAAGCCCCAAGACTTGCACTCATCACATCTACATAGAGGAAAATTGTAAACCAATCGGACAACCTCAAAGACGGATGAATCCAAATCTTAGGGAGATTGTTAAAGAAGAATTGCATAAATTGTTGAATGTCAACTTTATCTATCCTATTTCAGATAGTCAGTGGGTTTCTCCTTTGGTAATTGTGCCAAAGAAAAATGGTAAATGGAGGGTATGTATTGACTACCGAGAATTAAACAAAGCTACTCTTAAAGATCATTTCCCTTTACCTTTCATAGATCAGGTGTTAGATACCTTAGCTGGCAAAAAGTACTTTTCATTTCTAGATGGGTTTAGTGGTTATAATCAAATTCAAGTAGCACTTGAGGACCAAGACAAAACCACATTTACCTGTCCTTGGGGTACCTATGCTTACCGAGTATTACCATTTGGATTATGCAATGCACCTGCAACATTTCAAAGGGCAGTATTAGGAATTTTTTCAGATCTAATACATGATTGTGTAGAGGTATATATGGATGATTTCACAGTTTATGGAAACACATTTGAAGAAGCTTTAGCAAACTTGGAAAAAGTTTTAAAGAGATGTCAAGAAGAAAATCTTTCACTTAGTCATGAGAAATGTTTCATGATGTTTACTGAAGGTATTGTTTTGGGGCATCACATTTCAGGGGATGGGATTAGAGTTGATGAGTCAAAAGTTGAAGTCATCTCTAACTTATCTATTCCAAATTGTCAAAAAGATGTTAGGAGTTTTCTAGGATTTACAGGATATTATCGGAGGTTTATAGAAAACTTCACCAAAATAGCATCTCCACTCTTTAAATTGCTTACTAAAGACTATGAATTCAAATGGAATTCTGATTGCCAGTTAGCTTTTGAGACCCTGAAAACAAAAATTTCTGAAGCACCTATTTTAAGGGGACCTAACTGGAAGTTACCTTTTCATATTTCAACAGATGCCTCAGATACAGCTCTAGGAGCAGTATTGGGACAAAAAGACCTAATTCCTTATGCCATCTACTATACCAGTAAAAATTTGACTCCTGCAGAGTTAAACTATACTGTAACTGAAAAAGAGTTTTTAGCTGTTGTTCATGCCATAAACAAATTCAGACACTATATAACATGCTATGAAACTTTTGTTCACACAGATCATTCTGCAATTAGATACTTAATGAACAAATCAATTACTAATGGCAGAGTTATAAGATGGTTATTGCTTTTACAAGAATTCAACATTACCATTCTAGATAGGCCTGGAAAACAAAACACAGTAGCTGATTTCCTATCTAGACTCCAAAACATGAAAGATGACACTCCAGTTGAAGATCAATTTCTTGATGAATATCTTTTTGCAATTTCTACTCAAACTCCTTGGTTTGCTGATATTGCTAATTATTTAGTTTCAGGAAAATTTCCTTCAATAATGAATGCAAGAGATAAAAGAAAAATCATTTATGACAGTGCAAAATATTCATGGGTTGCTAATGATTTGTACAAGACAGGTCCAGATTTGATCATTAGGAGATGTGTTCGGGAAGATGAGATGCCTGAGATTCTCAAAGCATGTCATGATGAACCTTGTGGCGGACACTTTGCTGATAAGAGGACAGCCTATAAGATCCTTCATTTAGGATATTAGTGGCCATCCTTGTTTAAAGATTCTAAAGAGTATGTCAAAAGGTGTGACAGTTGCCAAAGGGTAGGGAAACCTTCTCCTTCAAGTGAGATTCCATTACAACCTCAGGTAGATATTGAACCTTTTAAAAAATGGGCTTTGGATTTTGTAGGACCCATTAGTCCTCCATCAAGACAAAATAGATATATATTAGTTTGCACTGATTATGTTACCAAATGGGTAGAGGCCAAGCCATTACTTTTTTCTAATGAAGCATTTGTAGTTAATTTTATTTTTGAGGATATTTTTACTCGTTTTGGTGTCCCAAGGGAAATTGTTACAGATCAAGGAGCTCAATTTACATCAAGGCTAGTGGAACAAATGATGGAGAGGTACAAAATTAGACACAGAAAATCTACTCCCTATCATCCACAAGCAAATGGTCAAGTGGAATCTACTAATAAGGTTATTGAAGGGATCCTAACAAAGATTGTCCATTTACATAGAAAATATTGGGTAGATAGGCTTCCTGAAGCCTTGTGGGCCTATAGAACTACATGGAGAAGCACAACAAACCATACTCCTTAT